>JANFAF010000177.1:0-90456 GCA_024663475.1 Pisolithus thermaeus
CATGTTTGCTTAAGCTCACTTCGGATCCGAATCTAGCTGGTTCTTTGTTGGAGGCCCCGTGTCCATCTAACCCTGGAACACGCAATCTGCCCGCCGCCAACCGCGACAGTGAAAGTATGCCGAGCACGACATCAGGTACTGTACCTTTCCTACTTTGTAGGTATTTCTCTCATCCGCCAAACTTAGCAGACCCGTTGCTCAAAGATCTGTCTGCATGGTGCCTTGTGATGGATTGGGCTCAGGAAAAACCAACTACCCCGAATTTGATGACAGAATTAGGGAATTCGGGCCATGATACGTCCATGCTGAATGGCAGCCACTTATCACCGCACTGTTTGCACTATCTGACCCCTCCAACAAAGACCCGCGGTCACCCTCGTCTCTTGTCGAGCAGGCCATGCAATCCCACAGCGTCAGTTTTGTTACCTCCACAAATCCGTTACTCCGTATCTCCGCTCGTCCTGGCAAGGCTCCCCAGAAGTGCCGAGAGACGGGAATCAGCAAGTTTTCGATTTAGCTGCTGCTGAGAAAGATAGCGATGAGGATGATGAGGAAGAGGAGGACTTTGGCGAAACCCGATGGAGAACAAGCGTCCCCATGAATGCAGGTCTTTCTGGGAAGCATTCTTTTAACCAGGCTATTGACGGCATGATGGCACGATATAGCGGTATGTCGCAGCATCGAGATATTCAAACGCATAAGGTGTCGCAGATCCCGGAGGGTATCCCTCTCCCCCTGATGAAAAATGTTTATGTGGTGGACCTTTATTCAGGTGCATCCACATCATGCGAGCAACTCCACCTCTCATTTTCATTATCCTTTCATCTCTTTGTACAGAAAGTGCCCAGATTTTCATATGTGAATATATGAAGTCAAGGGGAGTCGACGTAATATCTGTGCCTTGGTTGCCCCGCCGACTCTATGTGGCGGGCACCTGTTCAGCAGAGGTCCGGAATCGTTTGCCCCCCTCTCATCGCTCTGCAACCAAGGAAATAATTCTCCTGCCACCAGCTGAGGCCACTTCCCTCGCCGCCTTCGAGGCTCAGCAGACGCTCCCAGTTCGGACTTGGGTTCGCATCAAGAAGGGCTTGTACAAAGGCAACATTGGATTTGTCGAGAGATCTGATCAAACTGATGTTACCTTAATTGTTGCCCCCCGTGAGTGCCCGTACAACTTACCTCAGCAGTCCAGCGAGAAGTCCCTCTTCTCTAGCAAGCTGGCTACACTTGCAAGCCTTGCACTGGAGCCAATAACGTCTCCCATTGGAGAGGACGTTGGTTTTCGGTGTGGTGGCCATGACTTCATTTGTGGTCTGCTTCGTTTGACGGTACTGACCCACTCAGTCATTTCGGTCGAACTTCCAATCCCCGATGATATAGCCTTTCATATGGTAGTGAACTTCGAACGAACGTTCGTTGAGAAGACGGTGCACTTATTCTCTGCCCAGTTTTGGCGAGAATCCGATACAGTCGAAATCTGCGAGGGGGAACTTTCTGGTAGTCAAGGTAAACTCATCGACATCGAATGGCAGAAGCAGACTGCGAGCATATTACTACACAATGCGGAGGCACGGGAGGGCGACCTTGATGACAAGGATGAAGCCATTCATTGTTGCATACAGGAGCTTTGCAGAGTGTTCAGCACTGGACAAACGGTGAGGATCATTGCTGGTCCCTATCGCGGTTATGTTGGCCATATTATCACGGCATCTGGCGGTAGTGTTAGCCTCCAGTATGATGGCCAATCACCTCATGTAAGTTTGGAATCCCCATTTTTCTTATGTTATACTAATGCCCAACTTAGCTTGAAGTTTCCAAATTATTGTTGGAAATGCATGTGCCAGACCATGTGTGTTCCCTCTCCACCAAGCATGATGCAGGCATGCGCATGAATCTTCCCGAACCAGCAGACAAAGTCCTGCCCGGTGACACTGCCATTGTCTGTCAAGGAGCGTACAAAGGCGCTGAAGCCACTATAGAATGGATGAACAGTAATGGCGATCAAGCATGGATTTATGTAAAGGAGGTTTCTGACTCCTCCAGTACACAGGGTGACACTGGCACCACCTCAACACAGCACCCCAGTATGCAGGGTGACACCGACACTGCCTCAGCACAGCACCCTGCTGGCTACAAAATGGTACCCGTAAATGTCCACGACGTTTGAGTGCATCAGGCTCCACGTTGTCATATGCATGTATTTAGGTCGCGCTACTGGTAAGTACACTACCGGTAGTTGTCTGTTTTCCAGTAGTAGTGCGCGCGAACTCTGGACCGGTGTCCACCTCCGGACCCTCTAGTCTGAATCTTGTTCTCTGTTTAGCCTAGCACTACCCCACTCCTTAGTACAATTAGTTATTACTGCACATTTGTCAGACCTGTGTCTACTACTGGTAGACAGGTTCCCGGACTTTCCTTAGTCACTCACTTACTAACATTCGTACATAGCCTCTTAGTTATTACCAAGACTACCAGAACTCCGGTAGTGCCCCCTCCGGACTAGTAGTATAAATACTTAGTTAGATCTGTACTGAAGAGTCAGTCGGATAATCAACCTAGAACCCGGAGTATCCAGTATCTCGACCACTACCTGGACCTGTCCAAGGGCACAGTGCACAAGCTGAGGCCGATTTAGGTAGTAGGCCCCTATCGAGTCTGGGCTTCGACCCCCATGGACCATGTGCCACCCAACCCTGGCTCTTACAAGCTCCGGCACAGTAGCCCAACTCCGGACATGCCGGAGTTACAAAGCCCAGCCTAACCCGACTTCCCGGAAGGAATGTTCTTAACACACGTACAATAAGTTTCACCAAGGAAAAAGGCTTCGATGTCTGTGCAGGTGACGATATTGAAGTAGCAAGAGGCAAGTGGTTTCGGAGTAGGGGCACGGTACAGGCGGTGCACTTTGACCAGGCGTGCCTAGATTTCGTGTGCGACACGTATGGGCAGAATGTGAGTGTCTTTTAGACTATTTTTTGAGTCTAAACATCTATTCAGATAAGTGTCCCGATTACATTCTGCCGCAAGATTGCAGAGCAGTCTGCTGCGCAACTATGGCGATGGGTTGGCCGGGATGTCTGGGTCATCCGTGGTGAAAAGAAAGGTTACCAGGGGACATTGAGGTCGACTGGACAAGGTGTTAGCCAAGTCGCACTGCAGGGTCAGTTGGTCCAGTTGAGGAATAATCACATCGCTACACCGTAAGACTCCTGGTTCACTACTCAGACTTGTGTTAATCTCATCATCAGGACTGGCTTGGTACTGGATGGGACACTTCTCCCTCTTGGGACAGTGCAGGAACTGCAGCGTCAATCATTCATTACCGTGGTCCGTAGCATCACACCTCCACCATTGGCGCCCTCACCCATGGTAGAGGGCTCTTCAACAGTAACTTCAGATGCATGGAGGGTTACAGCGGAAGACTTGACTCCTACCACTTCTGTCTATGGTATGGCTCTCATCTTTCTATATCTCCTATTCCTAATTTATATTTATGTGACACAGGCGAAATCCCATGGCTGTTCCGACCCAACTTCTGTGATTTCACTCGCTTACTTCTAGGCTTCACCGTAAACAATCACTACCGGCCATATAATAACACATCTATAGGCAAATGTATCATCCGAACAAGATGTTCTAATCCGTTTTCCAGCGACTCTGGTGTTGTTCCACTCGGCCATGTGTGTGTTACCGTGACCGGCCATAACAGGGGCTCGGCAGTCCAAACCCATGTTATTCCTGCGACTTGTCTGAGACTTGCTAATCCCAGCACGAAAAATCAGTTGTGTGTGGTCACAGAGGGACCTCGTTTAGGAGAAGTGTTGTACATTAAGCACTGTCAAAAGAATGCCTGAAAAATCGTTGCACAGGATGGGACAGTGATGTCTTTCGAGGAAGTTTGTCTTGCTTTTGCAGCTTAGTTCGTGAAACAGTGGGTTGTGATACATACAATCCATACTGAGCATAATACATTGTATTCTAGAGTCAGCACATCTGTTGACTAATTGTAATCCTGGTCCCGATCCCACTTGCCAGGGATAAAGACACTCTGTGCTTGAGGTACCGGAACGTCTAACCTCGCCATCTCATAAGTGTGGGGCACCGATGTTGATTTAGCCACAGGGTTGAGTGCTGTAAGTAAATGCTTCCCACTTAAACAGATTGCCTTCAAAGAACCTTGAACTGCATGGTTAGCAACATTGTATAGCAAGGAACTGAGAGTAGTAGGGCAGAGATGCGTTGAGATCGAAGTAGTGACTGGCAAGTGACTTGCTGCAATGATGCCCACGAAGGGTGCCATATTCTGGGAGTAAATGGCTATTAGCATGTCAGCATAAGAAGGATATGGGACGGAGCTACCTGTGGCCCATGGGACCTCTCTAAAATCCTTAGAGCCAAGTTGATGGCATCTAAGATACTAAGTTCGACCTCCCTGGAAGCGTGGGGATCCAACTCACAAGCATAGCACCTCAATCGCCATTGCACTGCCCTTCGAACACTCTGCTTGAAGGCAGGAGAGAGGTTGATCGATGTTGGCCTTGATGCAGAGCTTGCCATAGGGGAGTGGTTGACTAGGACAGCCGACGAGGATGAAGCAGAAAAATATGACTCGTTGTCAACAGAGACTGATTTATCCTTATCATGGTTACCTACATGAATTCATCTTAGGGAAGTAGACAGCCATGGATGGATGGAATTTGCTTACTAGTGGCTGTCTTGAAGCTGGTCGTGGTGTTCAAGGTATCCGATGTCGTTGTGGTCGTTGAACCGAAGGTTTCCGATGCCATCGTCAGGGTTGGGGTGTCAGGAGGAGGTCCACTTGAATCGAAGTCGGTTGTTGTCGACTTTGACGTGGTTATCATCGTCTCCACTGATCAGGACGGCGTGGAGATGGCCTAGATAAATATGAACACGAACCACACCTCAAAATGGTCACTTGCAACGCACTGAGAGAGCACCTCCAGAATTGCAGTCGAGGATCACTGCATTACTACGAGTGAGCCTCGCAGCACGTAAGTTCAATGATATCGGTGATGTTGGGGAGGGCCTGCCTCCTGACCCAACATGATACGGCTGATATCGAGAAGAGCCGCGGTTCTGGTGAAGAGAATTCCTCATGTTGCGTGATATGTGATACTGGTGGCATTGTGATTCAATCTGTTCGGCTTAAGTACTCTTAACACTCAAGAGTGCCTATGGACCCTCGCATTAAGTTCCTTGAAACAAGTTGCAGTAAATCACGGCTGGACAATAACCTGAGAGCACCGACAATAACCTGAGAGCACCAACAGAACTTTGGATCAATTTCCTTGAAGAAAGTTGCAGTGAATCATTGCTTGACAATAACTTCTGTGCTAGGACAGAAATGAATTTCAGAACATTAATGGAGGCATCATTGTCAGGACACTACAGATAAACAGGGTGTGTTGCGACAGTCACTCACAACAAAACCTGCCTAAGGCCGATGGATTTTGATGAACACTTGCAACAACGGCCCCCAATTTTGGCCATCAATTCAATAGTTATGGTTGCAATGAACACTTACAACAAATGCCCAAACACAATAACGCGACTAGACCAGTAAGAGGGACCAGTAAGAGGGATTGGACATGGATTGTCGCACCGGAGATAAACTATCGTCGTCGTCATGCAGCTGCATGAACCTTAGATGCATTACAGACCACGTTAGATCGACTATGAAACATAAATTCACGGCATAACTGCGTCGCTCACCTATAACACGATATGAACACCATCTCAGGCATCCTATCAGCGGGTGTGACAAGAGCAGCCTTCTGCGTTTTGTTTTAGTATTTGTCGCTCACACATTTGCATGAGCCTTTTTTTTTTTCACTCCTCAGCATGTGAACATTAATATTACCATTACTACCATTACTATTACTACTTCGACGGCTAGTTACACTTGCGGTGGAAGAAGTGGAAGGAGACATTGCATGGACTGGCATCCTTATAAACTGAACCCCATTGTACAGCACGGACTTCGCCATGAGCAAGTTATTGTCTGCAGTGCGGACCCTCTGTTGGGCTTTGTCGGACTTTGAATTGCCATTCAGTTTAAAAAACATTCGAGTCGCAACGATAACTCCTTCTTTTCTCTCCACACGTATGTACATTTTCCTAGCCATCCTATGATGACAAGTAACAACCAGCAGGGGCACGTAGTAGTAGCACTTAACTAATTTATACATAGTCCCAGTAACAATAATAATAATCGCTACAAAGTGGTTGCAGATACAGGTTGTGATGGACTTCAGTGGCGAAGGACGTGGTACGAAGACTACAAGTACGAAGACTGCAAATAGTAATCATGGTTGGATGTCGCTGCAAAGGCTATCCTGCGACTCAGAAAAGTTCTATTTGAAAGGTCTACTAGGTATGGATGTATCAACTATTGACACCGCTTTCCCTCACGAATTGCACCATAGAGGATGCTACTGTGATAGCCTTGTCACCTGTCACCACGACACCGTTCATCTTAATGTCTAATGCTAACATGCGGTGGCTTGGGACCGTGCCAATCTGGTATATTATTCTTTGTTCTCTTAACTGGTCGGTTTTTCATATTTTTCATTTGTGCATCTGTGGGCTAGGCCTCCCCCCCATAGTGATGCTGAACACGTTACCACCACGACGGTGTTAATGGGTCTCGATGGCCCAGAACTCCAATACTGTCCTAACGGAGTGTTTCATTAGCTACCTAGAACCGAGGTCACGATGGAAATATATCGGTCGTAATCAAGTGACTGCCAGTGCTCGTCGCAACTTTATTGGTAGGTTGTCCTACTCAAAGATCAAGCTATTAATTAATTGCACCGTTGCGATTCGTCCATTAATTGTCCTGTCTAATATGTGCTACGGTGCATCAGCGGTCCTTCTGTCATCTCAGGCTGCTTATTGTCAGTAAGGCCTAATCACATGTCATGTACAATGCTCTCTGTGTCGCTGGTGCTCATTGCAACTTTATCGGCAGGTTGCTCTATGCAAAGATCGAGTTTATTAATTAATTGTACCACTGCGAGCCGTCCGCTAATTGTTCTGTCTGTTATGTGTTACGGTGTGCCAGCGGTCCTTTCATCGTCTCAGTCTGCTTATTGTCAGCGAGGTCTGAATCACACACATTGGCACAACGTTCCCGTTCACTGTCAAACGACGTTCCCCTTCCTGAATTTATTCAGGAAATAATAATGCCTATTGTCTACACCGTAGAATTCAAGCTTGTAGTATTAATTAATCACATAACATTAGGAATCTAGTGTTTGCTTATTGTCGGGCGAAGATTTCTGTCTTCACTGTAAGTTTGTCACGCAAGTTATCTTTGCTATCAGCAGTAACTACACCCAGGATTTAAGGGTCAAACCCACCGCCAACTGCGAAATTCACCCAACTACTTACTGCCTACACATTGCTCTCTCACACACCCGACGAGTCAGTCCTGTGCTGGCCACCCCTTCCAACCCGTCAATTTCTAGTGCAAGTCCCACAGTGGTCCCCATGAAGCACAAGCATAGTGAGGATACCATCGAAGTGTATCCGCGGAAAAAGGTTAATTTGCCAGCTGCACTGGTAAGCACCCTATTCCTAATGCCTGACAAGAAACCTGACTGCTACGAAGGAAAATGGACCTCGCGGTCGCAGAGCCATCCGCTCGAAGGCCAAGCGTAATGAGGGATCTTTCAGTCTTCATCCATCATCCAAGGTCGCTCGCTCAGATTTGCTCGTAATTACACATTCTCTGAAGCCCGAACAGACACTAATGGTCATACAGGATGGAGGACTTTCCAGTCACCAAGTGGTCCCCTTGAAGCGCAAGCGTAGCGAGGAGATTCTTGAAACTCATCCACCCAACAAGGTTGCTCGTGTAGTTGAGCAGGTAATAATGCGCTCTTTACTGCCTGGCCAACAAACTGAGCAGTTCCGAGTAGGGGAATGACTTGCCATCCTCTGCGTATCCACACTCCAATGAAGTTAGTTGTGACAACTTGCAGGGCTGTAACTTGGTATGTTGCATTGTACTTTAGAAAACATACCTAGATGATCCTGTCGTGCAGAGTCAACAATGCCCCATGTGGTCCTTACCGGACAAATTACTGATGCTCATCCTGGCTTATCTTCCCCGGAAGTCCCTTTGGACCTTGACTCAAGTGTGCAGGTTATTCTGAGAGATAGCCTCACTGCCACTTTTCAAAATTTTACACTTTGAGCCACCTCAGGCTCCCGCCACCCTGCACATAGAATTCAGCATGTTAGAAGCTCTTTCAGTCTGGAGGCACACCGATGCCTTCATCATGCCAGTTTCTATCTGGTTTTCTGTTACAGGAGCGACCACTGACCGCCATTTAAAAGCACTCAGCACCTTCTTCGAGTCACTGCAAGGGTGTGAGCCTGCTCCATGTGTGCACCTCCAACTCCCTACTGCTCCAAGGCAACCAACCGACTCATTTGTCCACCTTTTGGACTGTATTCAAGCATCTGGATGCAAGAATTTCCACTGCCATGATGTCCAACAAACCTATGGCATACCGCGAACAAGCCTTAAGTCAAGTAGCTTTACTAATGCGACTCTGTCTCGTGGCAGCAAGTTTGAAGTCCTGGAATTAACATCATCTCTTTTCTTCTCACCGATGATCATCCCTTTCACAATTGTGACGTTATGCAGTTCACCAATCACACACCTTACCTTAACGAATATGTCACTCACAGCTATGCAATGGTCAACCTTACTGAAGCATTTATCCATGCAGCACCTTCTCTCACTACGTGTGGATAGTAGCTGCCCCATCCAAAGCTTAGTTAACTTCCTAGCCCGCCATAGCATCAGTGACCTCATTCTTTCCCGAGATCATCCTACTACTGTTCTATGCTCTCCCCGAGTACATGCATGTCCTCCCCTCCCCTCCTTGAAGCGCCTTGATGCTTCTCCTGCGAGTATCCACTCTTTTGCAAGCCTTGCCAAGTTGCCCACCACACTGGAATCCCTTACTATTCATTTCTACCGATCGTCATTATCCGACACTCCTCTTCTAGATGATGTCATGGCCTGTGTTGCTCATTTCCCCAACTTAAATGAGCTTTGTATCCAAATTCCTAGTGGAGTAGATCGCCGCCTTCTCGAAATTCCCAGAGGACCTGTCTCGAGCTGCCTTGTTAGCATCCTCTTTCTTCTGTGCCTTGATACGGCCAAGCACAACATAATCATATGCTCTATCCATTACATGCTCTTTTGCTGACTGACGCTACTTTGATAGCCATACTGCGCTCCCTGGCTGAGGGCCTTCCCTCAGATTAAACGACTCTACCTAGCTACGGATTGTTCAAACTCTGATCAACAGTTAGGAGACCTCTTCCGGTCATTTTCTCTTGTACCTGAACTCCCTGTGACAGTTGTAAGATGCTAGTTTGTCAATATAGAAACTGACTCCAGACTACTACATACTACCCAACGGTACTCCCATACTATGTATACTATCAGACTATGTGTACTGAGTGGGTTGTAAGGTGCTAGTTTGTCAATATAGAAACTGACTCCGGACTACTACATACTACCCAACTGTACTCCCATACTATGTATACTATCAGACTATGTGTACTGAGCGGGTAACAAACAGCAGCTGAGTGATTGGCGAGTGGCTACTGCGAAGGCACTTGGTGGGCAATAACTTCTCACTAAGCATAAAACGTTATATATACCCGACTGATTTTGACCTTGCCCTATTATTAGTATGTCTCATAGGTGCAGGTCGAGAAACATCGTTCGGGTACAGGAAACAGTATCAGAAATATCATGATACGGTCGTATCAAACTCATCACCACAGCTTTTTATGGGCCACACTGCATATCACTCTGGTATATTGACCTGGTTGTCTATCATAAGGGAATTGTGTTCATCTCTATGACCAACATTATGTGTAGCTGCATTGCTATGTGATGGCTCAAGACCATGCCAATCCAGTGTACAGTCCCTTTATTTTATTTGAAGTTCCACATTCTGATATGTATGCTTGTAGGTGCCCTCTTCAATACTGATGCCGAGCACTCCCTATGTGTTGGTGGTCTAAATTCCTAACATCGAACCGGCGGTAGTGTTCCATTATTTGCTACTTAAAGCCAAGATGGTGATGGAAATATATCGGCTATAATCAAACAATTGTCAATGCTCATCACGACTTTGTCGGTTAAAGGACAGTCCTATACAAAGGTCGGCTTAATTAATTGACTAATGGAACTGGTTCAGGCCATCTACTAATTGTCTTGTGTGATATGTGTTATGATATGCCTGTGGGTCTACAATTGAATTCGCACCCCAACCTCTCCCCAACTCCCTCTTTGGTCTCATGCTTATCGTACTTTGTGGGTCGACCATGGCTGCCATTGTGCAAAGCTGTGATGGTCTAGCTGCAGCACAATAAGTAGCTTAGATCACCAAAGACATCGTAAGACACTGTGGGCCATTTAGCGACTGCCAAACGGGCACCCGGTGGGCGATAACTTCTGACCAAGGTTGAAATATATTATTTAACCAACTGATTTTGACCTTGTCCCAAAATTATATTCTGGCATACAATCGAATCTTCCGCAGAATATAATTTAATAGTGAACATTTTGACGACGATTAAATATATAATCTGATTTTCCATTTTGAGGATGTCTTAATTGTTGTCAAAAGTATATATTCTGACTGACATTTTGAGGCATGTCCAAATATAAAATTCTGCCACATGTAAAATACAATATCAGAATATAATATTTTGCATTTACCTTCGGAATTATCTTCTGCTCACATTAAAATGTTGAAATCTCCCATGTGTAAGACGCGGTGCCTTAGGGCATGCGAAGCAGACTGTAGCATATGTACTTCCTAACGGTAAGATGTAGAGAGGAGCGGATAGTTCACAGTGAACTCGTAATGTAAGCAAGGACGACAACAGTGATGTAGTCTTGTATGAATTGATATGTTGGTGTGATAATCAAAAGAACAAGGGGAGCGTGGAAGTTTGATTAGTCGGCCCCAGACGACTTCATTCTCAAAGTCAACGTACGTATCTGAGACATGATATGTAGTCATCTGTGGCTCGGTTACGTCGTCGTCGTTGCCATTGTCTGTGGGATTGTATGTTATCTTGGGATCTTCCATGACAGGACCAGCTCATTGTTCGAGCTGAGTTCACCACTTTTCCACAAATGAAACATTATCCTGATCCGCAGAACAGACCACTGCATATTACCTGTCGATCGTCGTCGAGAGTTACTGACCTTTGGCAATGTTCGCTATGATCCCCCGCATGTAAGTTGCAATTGTAGTCATGGCATGAACATCGTACGATAACACAGTCGACCGGGCAAGAGAAGCGTCACAGCTTGCAATAAGGGTGAGTTGAGAAGGTACTACTGAATGTACAAGCTGAAGTTACTTGTACGCCGAGAGCCTATTTAGTAGCGAAGCAGACGCCAAGGTTTGTTAAGGTCAGTTTCGATTTAGCCCGTTTGTATTAAGAGTCATCTTCCAGCCTAATGTTTCACTTGAAATACTAGCGCAAGGTTTTACTTCAACATATTGTAAGCGAAAGCGTAGTGAAATTGAACAAGAGACGGGACCCACAGATAAAGGTAGGCTTCTTCGGTCCGATGCCTAACTCTTCCGGTATACAAGGTCGCACAACGCGGTTAGCAGTCTTTAGGCTAGGTTTAAAGGTTGTCAAAAACGTGAAGGCGATACTTGAAATTTAGATTGACATTGGGGCGGTGGTAAGACTTGAAGTGTTGTCAACGGAAAAAATGTCGGCTAAGACTTCAAGTACTTACGGATGTACGGCTGCGTCCTGAATGTCAATCTAAATAAGATGTATAGTCCTGGAAAAAATGTACGTCCAAATATCAAGTATTGCCTTCAAATATAAAACCTGTCCATACTTCAAATTTCGCTAGTGCCCGAACGATGGCCTATATTCAAATTATCGACGAACAATAAAATCCTCTTTTGTTCTTAAAGTTTAAAATGTCAAAAAAAGATGCGTGCAATCTTGAAGTATAATCTGCGAACAATACTAATCGCCCGACGATCGCCCGACGAGCGCCCACTCACTGCTCGTCCGTCATGCAAGTAGTGTGATGTGACATCGGTCCACAAATCGAACGAGTAACAGTGTATCTCTGTAAGGAGTAGATACATAGGAATGTTTCCCACCAGCTGTCCTTTGCTACGACTTTCAGTATCTTCGTAAGGCATGGATACCTAGGGATATTTCCAGCCAGCTGTCTTACGCTACGACGACTTTCATCCAAGGGAATGTTTGTTGGCGAACGTTGAGTGCTTCAATCTGGCGTTCGGTGAGCTGCGCAAACCAGGCCCCATCGTACAATGCAAGGGGCAAGGCTTTCACCGCATTACGAGTAGTCGATGGATTGTCAGGTGAGTGTTTACGAGTGAGAGGCTTGGAACCTTGGGGAGAGAAGATATCAGTGTCAAGAACACGTTGGAAATCCACTATTTCCAGTTCCCGGTCTATGTTCCTGCGCCACGGCATGTTCTTCACACGAAGGACGTTCTCCACCCCGTTTTCCACTGAGCTCTCCTCGGAACTCATACCATGTTCGCCTAACGTCTTGATAAGGCTTTGGAGCCACTTCCAGCTCTGCAGATCGTCGTCTTGCACTTCAGACTTTAACTTGACCATTTCATCGAGTACCATGACCCTGCGGTGGTATTTCTGACCCACGAGTGCGGATATTAGTAGAGGGTCATGGCTCAACTACAAACTTACGTTCCGGCGACGGTTGGCCTGCCTGCTTTCCTTCCCCGTTTGCAATCTTCCTTCAACCAAACGCGCCTCAGTCTCAGCAGGTGTTTCCAAGACACCTTTGGATGTTAATTTAGGCTGCGCATTCCTCCACACCGTCCGCAGTCGCTTATAACGTTCCCGTAGTATATCCATAATATAATTATCGCTTTTTTTGATTGGCCAGTTCTCTTCCTCACGGCGTGCCTGGAGCTCTTGACAGAGGAGTTCAAGAATACGAGTATTCCATGGCGACGAGTAATTCTGGGTAAGGTCGAACGCGAGATTGTTTCGGTCCGGTCCAGGTCCATCCTCATACTCGTAAACAAAGACGTCTTCTGTTGCGGCTGGGCAGTGCGTGATGAAGTCGAGGTCTTGGGTAATTGCTAGCTTCTCCTTGAAGAGGCGACGAACCTCTGCCTGATGATATTGGTTTGGGTAGGTCGGGCGGACGAACAGGTCAACGACATACCAATATGAAATCCCGGTGAACACTAGGTTCACTCTCCTTCTCAAGCCTGACCTCTTCATCCTCGCAGGCTCGGCGACGGCGACTGCGCCTTCCACTTCGGCCGGGAATCATCTTTCCATTGGCAAGGATATTACGGAGCGCCGCCTCTACTCCCCTGGTCACTGCCTCCACCATCGCCGGGACGGGAACCGCATTGCTGTTGCCTCCACTCGGGTCACCCCCTTCAACAGGGCTTGTCTGTCTCTCTCCTGATAATCCTCCATTTCCTCCATTCCCTGTGTCGTCCTCCATCTATATGTCAGACATCAAAAGCGTACGTCAAAATGGGTGGTTGTGACTTACGTCAACGGTAACTCCAATGAGACGAGTTCGTGTTGAGATGCCCCGGGCTCGCCTAATCCTTTTAATAGCATCAAGCGAAGGAGTACTGGTTTGCGGAATTTGAGCCGGTCGAGGGGGCCGAGAAGGATGAGCAGCAGACTGGAAGGGTCGTGAGGGTGGTGATGAAGAACGCCCTTGTCGGCAATCCATCGGATCTTCATCAGGCCGGGGTGTAGCAGTACGAACTTTTCTCATGCGATGGTATTGTTGCTCGAGGTTCGCCATCTCTCTCTCCTTCTCTGCCTGATGAGTTGTATTAGTCGCCGCCAGGCTTTTAGCCACTCGTTCCCTACACACCTGCAGTGATTCTCTCAATCTCGTGACCTCTTGCTCGAGTTTTGCCATTTCCCTCTCCTTCTCCGCCTGATGATTGTATTAGTGGCTGCCTGGTCTTGAGTCACTTGTTCCGTACACACCTGCAACGACTCTCTCAGCCTTGTGACCTCTTCTTGCACACGAGTCTCAAGGTTGGCTGCCCGAGTGGTCGACATTTGCTCTATCTGGGATTGGAGTTCGAGCTAGAGGTAAAATGTCAACATCATTTCGATGTCATTGTCTAGAGTGAATGCATACCTCAAGTCGCCTTTGAAACTCTTCAAGCTGTGAATGGTTCCGTTGCATAGCTAGTCGCTGCTCATTGCAAAGTTGTTCTTGATGCGTTGCACGTTCTTTTGCATGAGCCTGTTCCAGCCCCGGTGTAACTTGGTATAACATATGAACAGATTGGCTACGGGGCCGTACCTCAAGCTCGGCGCGCAGTGACGCTAACTCAATATCCCTCTTCTGAAGAACTGTCTCCATCTCACCGAGTGCATCCTTATGTGCCTGGAAGTCTTGCACGACATCCTTCAAAGCCGTATGATGGAGATCTTCATATTGCCGCTGGAGAACGCGTTGTTGCTCTTGAAAAGTCTGTCGGGGTAGGTTAGAAATGCGGAGGTGGTTGTTCTCCGTCTACGCACCTCCCCTTGATTTCGCAGTTTGGTTTTCAGCTCTCGGATACGTTCTCCTTGGTAGTAAAGCTGCTTTCGCAGGGACATAGAAAAATCTTCCTCCTTGTGACGACATTTGTCAGCTGAAGAAGTTGGCTGCAAGCTCTGTCAGACAGGTCAGTAAATGAGCGGTGATGAATCTGAGGAACGTCCTTGCCTGTTTAGAACTCAGTGATCCCACTGTCGTGCCGCCAGTGGCATTGCATTCGTCTTCCGTCGCTTCTGCCATACCAACGGAGGGTGGTACTCCCGGTGTCATGCCGCCAGCGGCACTGCAATTGTTCTCCGCTACCACCGCTATGCTAACAGCGGCATCGTGGTCACCTACAGGACGACGAACATCACCTGATCGACCAACGGCATCACCGGGTGCCGGCCCCATACTAGCCACGTCCACTTGGCCGCTGTCATCATCGAATAGGGTGCTCTCAGGTATCGTCTGTATATCCTCCAGTCCTCGGGTGGTATGCAGAGACGACGAAAATGACCCTATGCTTGAACATGAATCGTAGTGTGCATGGAATCCGCCAGGCATGTCGAACATTGGGTAGCCTTGATCCTTTTTCATCGTGAAGATATATCGCCGCACAGCGCCACCTTCAAACAAAAAGGAAACGAAAAAATGGAGACGGCACACGGGACGATCAGCAGCACGTACGGTAATTACAACTTCAACGCTCGACGAATTATTGTTCTTATTGTTGTGATTGTTGCGATAAAAGCGGCTAGTCTGGGTCTGGAGAGTCAATATATGAGAAAAGATATATGGTCGCCCACTCACATCGCCCGCTCACATCGCCCACTCACTGTATCACATATTGTCTTCGGTGCTGGACACCTGTCGCTCCTTTACGAAACTGCTACCCCACCGTTCAGGACATTCTCCATGGTGAACTCCCGCGTGTATATCCTGCCTTCCTCATCGGTAAGTCGCTGGAATGAAATGATGAGAGCAAATAGTCACCTGACCTTGGTCTTAGACGGCTGAGCTTCGCCTCAAATGTAGGCTATACTCATCTGCATGGTCCCGCCCACGCCAAGTGACAATGCCCACACGTTGTGCTGACTCATCGCAAACGGTGACGGCAGACAGATTTCCAATCGCAGAGAGTTTATTCCAGGAACCCTGCCTACAGCCATATATTCACAACTGCGAAGTTACTATTGTCGAGGGGCGACATACTTACCGATTCCGCGTTTTCTTCAAGCGACACTGTCGTCTTCGCCCGAACCCGCTTTTGAGCAGGGATGACAGCGAATTCCGGGGTGATGCTGTTGTAATGAGAGTTGGCACAAGGTCTGTAGTCAATATGCGACCCAGAGATGCTGCCCTTGCAGACTACATGATGCCCTGGTTAGTAATGAGCTGACCTTGAAAATCTTTACTAATCTCACTCGCAGCTTCGCGCAATATCTCAAGGGGGTGCGAAGGTCCAAGGCGCCTCGTTCACTCACCTTTGTGAAACCACTGAACCTGCGTATGAGTGCACGTATCCAGCAGTTGCGGGGACGTACTTGAATCCTGGGGCCGGTTACAGTAGTATACATACGTATGTTGACCATATGTATGTATGTCGTGTAGTATGTCGACCAAAATGATGGCAGTCGCGTCGTGATTTTTACCAATTACAACCGGCGGTCTCGCTCACCAGGCATCAGACCAGGCATCGGGTAGTCAGACTTGACGGCCACCGAGAATCGCTCCTCTCCTCCCCTCCAGCGGCCCCTGCCGCACCCTTAAAATCGGCCCCTTAGCCTAAGCTGTACACGGTCCCCGTGCAGCAGCAACAACTCTGTGAGTCCAACTCGTCCCCTGCCTTTGTCTTCACCCGGGCTCAGGTCTCCTCACAGCCAAAGAGGACCCACCGCGCACGAAGGCAACCAAGGTAAAAGGCGGCGGTCTCGCTCATGGCACCGGGCGTATCAGACCAGCCGTCAACCGGCTAGAGTCGACGGCCTCCAAGAATCGCTCCTCCCCTCCGGCTCCCTCCCAGCAGCCCCCGTCACGACCCTCAAAATCGGCCCCTCAGCCTAAGCTGCGCACGGTCATCGACCAGGGTCCCATTCCTCTGTACTGCTCCGACGAGTGCAGGCTCAAGGATCTCTCCAGACTCGACGATGCCTTTTCTATCAATTACAACCCCAATAGCACCTCCCCGCCTCTCCCGCCCGTGCCACACAATTCCTTCGACCGGTCGGTGCAATGCGAGTCCGAGGACGAGTCCAGCGGCTTCGCACCCTTCTCTCTCGATTCTCGCTCCTCTTCCTCTGATTCGGGTCCCGTCTCTCCCAGTTTGACTACCCTCTCTGCCATCTACGGATTCCCCCCTCTACCTCTCGCGCCACCCATTCTACCCACACGTCAGCCAAGCCCTCCCCACCAGACCCTCGACATCTCCACGATTACCAAAATGGCGTAATGATGTCCGCAAAGCGTATCCAAGCTGCCCTCTGCGCTGCCCAATCAACGGAACGCCCTCGGTTCAACGAACCACAGCCACCTCGCAAGCCTATCCCTGGGTGGACCGATGGCAGCCAAGATTGACTTGATTCCATATACAGTTTCTCACCCCACTCCTTTTCCATAGTTGCCCCTGGCTTGGAGGCAAAGCCGTCCTTTGCTGCCTTCACGGCGCCCAATGGTCCTCGAGCAACCTCGACATCTGTAAATCATCCAGCTCGCTACCTCGCTTGGGTCGGTCTGAGGCAGACCAACTCGATGTAAAAGTAGTTCCCCTCTCACGCTGTCTTGAACCCCCCACCTCTACCTTTGCGCCTTCCACGTCGTGTCCCAGTCAGTCCCTTCCCCCCCTTCCTCCCACCTCCACGACATCGACATCGACACGTCGCTGTCGAAATAACCTTCTTGCGAAGGCGGGCGGTCGCTTGCTCGTTCTCAATGTCACCGTTCTTCCTCACCACGGTGCGTCGAGTCGGAGCGTGTCCTCATGTATAAGCAGTCTGCCTAGCGATATCCCAGCGAAGTTAGCGAGGACAGCATGCTCAACGAGGAACGCAGTACTTCCGACTCGGTCCTCTCGCAACCATCTGCGTCAGGTACGTGGCACGGCTATACTTAGTGCACTCGTGGTCATCATACGACAAAGTCAGGACCTACCCTGTCATGATGCCGCCTCCAGGGAAGGGAAAACGCATCATGACTCGCATCACTCTGAGTAAGGATACCCTCTATACTCCGGATTCTTTCTGCAGTTTGACGATGGTTGGAACGGCAACGCGTACCCGTGATCTATTCAGCTGCCTCATCTCTCTCTATTCTGCCTCGCACACATCACCATAATTACGCATCTTAACGATCTCGTTGATACTCATGCTCTGTTCTTCGATGGTACGAATGGTACGAATACTCTTCCAACTGTATATGGTTCGAATACGTTCGTGCGTACCCCGTCCATTCCCTATGATTTCTTTTATGTATTGCACCCCACAAACACTCCCGTTCGCCGTACGCGCGCATGCCCAACCCCCGTCCAAGCTACTCAAGCCATGACATCACAGCGTTGCAGTACACACTTGTACGGGTGGGCATGGGTGCCCCGTTGATTGACCCCATACATTACAAACGCTATTTTGCGTGGTCATTTCCCCTCTCTAGACGTGAGTGGTGGTGAGGTGTCTGGAAAACAGGCACAGATTTCAATTAACGGGCGCTCAGGTATTTCACAATGCATGGAGGATGTACATAGTGCGAAGTCATCTACCGCTAGCAGCAGTGCCACAACCGATTGCCAGCTACTTCTGTAATGAGGAAATGAGCAACAAATGCGTCAGGAAAAATGGCTGACGTACAGGCGTCTTTGCCTTCTTTTTCTTGCTGACAGTCATCTCGGTTTCTTGCCGCCTGGCGCGGCTAGACGTATACTTCAGTCGCATCATAATCATATCGTTTACTGGCCAACAGTTACTGTAGTCTTCGAGGTCTGGAAACTTGTCAATAGCCTTGACAATGTAAGAATGTATTGTATTGAACGCTGTAGAGCAGATGACAGCCTACCTTTTGGCGGACAACCCTGAGAAGGGCAGGGTCTTGCGCAGATAGACACTTCGTGGTGTCAAGATGCTCATCGATAAGGGCATGTATGTGCTTCTAATACCGTGCAGAGGTTAGTCAAGTCATGACAAGGTAGCGATAGTACGGGAAACCTTGAACTTCGAGTACGCCTTCTGATTCCAATCCAGCGCGGTTTCAAGTGTGTAACCGCCTCTTCCGGGACGTCCGGGTTCTCCAGGAGGCTTGGGGATCTTCGACGCTTCCGCTGACTGAGTGCTTGAAGTCGACTCGTCATCTGAAGAGCTCGTTCCTTCCTCCTCTGATGAGTTGCTAGGAGTACTAGATGCAGAGCCAGCCTGCGAGGGCGCTCTCTTCGGGTAAGGGGATCCAAGTCGCGCGGCCATCTTAGCAGATGCGGTAAACTCAGGGGCCAGAGTAGATTTCTGGGACCGTGCTGGAAGTTCAGAGACACGGACCTTCTTCGACGAGAGCGTGTGGGCTGGGGTGAGGACTTCGTCAGCGAGTAGGCCGGAGCTCTTCGAATGAGACGTCTTTCCAAAGAGCTCGAGTTGGTCGGTAAGCATAGTAGGGAATGGTGGAGGCGCCGCTGAGTCATTGTTATAGAACGGTGTGATGCTCTTAATCGCAGAAGGCATGGTTGACGAGTATGATAACTAGCAGTTGATCAACTTAGTGGCATGGTGGGTGGCATTTAACACGCTCACAATAACAATTAACTTCCGTACATGGTCGCCCGACCCAAAGTCCCAAGCAGCTAGAGTAAATAGATATTCACCCGACAAAAGTCGTCATGGCTGCGAAACGTGTGGTCGCCCAACTAACAGCTCTAGAAGTGAAAGTAACAATAATACAATAGTACATACACCTAACAAAAGTTGTCATGGAGTGCGCCACTCAACAAGAAGCCGTAGAATCGAACAAAAAACGTGCTGCGGACCCCCGGAATACAATTACCGCTGGTGCTTATAATCAAGAGCTGGGAAGTCCTCCTTCACACAGCATGTTCTCCGCTATTTTTATGAGATCACCGCAGCGCTACCGGAATGTGGCATCTTTTGCTACAAATGCTGCGTCACTCCACGCCCTTGCTTTATCAAATGATGGCAACATTCTTGCCAGCGGAGGTAGGACCCTCCTATTGATGCCCGCACCGAATTTAGGTGAGATCTAGGTACCGACGGCATCAAACTTTGGAATATCAAATCACGCAAAGAACTTACATGTGCCAATCACGAGTCCTACGGCGCGATTAGTTGCGCGACTTGGATCAAAACAAAGCATAGTTCCACGGAAACGCTTTGCTATGGTACAGGAATGGGCTATCTGGTATTCATGCGATCAAATCCTGTTGACGTGAGTGCGGTGCAGTTTGCATACGGGAGAGTCATATCTAATTTTTAAAAAGAATCACTTTCAGGAGATAACCGCACGACGACTAGGGACTGGACTTGAAATTACCTGTGTAGCATGGGATGCATCATGGATTGATGCTGGTGCACGGATTGCAATTGGAATGCGCGACAACGTTATTCAAGTACTACTGCTCAACTCCAATTCGCAACTCCAATCAATATTTGCCGGGCGGCTCGAACATACAGTACCAAAGTCGGTCGCCTTTACGCAGCGTGGGAACATTTATATCTTCGGCTTATATGATGGCAACGTGTAAGCTATGAAGTTGGTCATGATGATTATCACTTACATCATGTCTTTAGTGTCAAGATGAATGCCGCTGACGGGGTCATTCTTAGTGAACATTGCTATGACTCTGTGATGTACGCACTATTCTGTTTACTTATCGAACGCTTGTCCCACCAAGGTTGCAGAGGTTGCGCAGCAGTTAGTCTGAAAAAGGAGCTCATAGTAATTGACAACGCCACGAACGGATTCACCTTGTATTCGCTGGACCGTGAAGATCCGATCCAGTACTTTGTCACAGAGCCACAAAGTGTTCCCGTACCCAAACAAGTTGCGTTCGGAGAAGAGTCGAAAATTATTGTTGGGGGTAGTGACAATGGCAGCGTGTACTTGTTCGAAAGAAGGACGGGGCGAATGCTGGAAAAGCTCGCCCACTCAAAAACGGGTTTAGTCCAAACAATTACTGTACGTCCTGAAATATTTGCATTCTGCTTACCTTAACACCTGTCAGACGCGCGATGTTGGGGGCTGTTGCATCATTGCGAGCGCTTCGCCTGCATCGGGTCGTAAGAAATCACTTATCCAGGTTTGGACTCACCAGTACACTTCTCATAAACCGGCTGCAAGGCCAGAACGCCAGCAAATGTTGAAGTCGACCGTCCTCACCTTCCTTTTCGTACTGGGAGTCCTCGGGTTCGGTTTACAGACGGTATGGTTAAAGCTACTATTAGAGAAGAAAGTCATGCTAACATGATACCAGAACTTACTTAGCACGATGCTTCTTCATATCCCGCAAGTCACCTACTGGTGTTCCTGCTTCCCAGTACAGAAACCGGTTCACGTGCTGACGCCTCCACCTCCGCTTGTAGACTTGAGTGACATGGAAAGTGACATGGAGATATTGAAAGAGTTAGCAATGCAGTTGGTGGATTTAGCAAAGGGGGCGCACAAGAACAATTATGAAGGTGCTAGGGAGAACGCGGCGAGCGATGCGTGGCCAAGCGGGCACAAGGAGATGACTAATACGGTCGTGGAAGATCTCTCTGATAGAGTTGATCCGAACGTAGAAAAAAGTGTCATTATATATCTGTAATGCGCCTACTCGCTGTTGTAATTGTTCAAAAATGCATATTATACTCTGCGCAACCCGCCGTACCTGCGGTGGTGCATCTCAATAAAGGTAAGTCCTTTCATCCTTTCGCGAAACAATGAACAAGTATCCTTGTTCCCTACGAGATTAAGCGACCCTCTCGCTTTCCTTATAAAAGCAGTCGTCACCCCAGACTCACGAAGAGTTACTGTAAGGCCTCAGCACGACGGTAAGTACTCGTTCTCGTGATCTGTATACACCTATCTGACGGGTAAAGCATGCCTGCCTCACGCCCTACACTTAAGCGATGTGTGTGTGCAGAATGTATCGAGAAGAATGCCAATGGCGTACTCATGGAAGCCCGGCTCTTACCGGCACACCTCAACCGCGTTGGAGAAGAGCGTTCTAGACTTAGCTATGCCCCACAGGCCCCCTCAAATACAATTCCAGCACCTGCGGACACCTGCGCACCTCACCCAAGCGACCTTGCCGGTCGTCTCTTTGGCCTGACACTGACGGATAACGGACCTGACACCAACACCCAGGTCAGCAAGTTGTGGGAGTCCCGCACTGATTACCAGGAGACGGGACCAAGCAGACGTGTTGTTACCAGTTTGCCAGAGCCTCTTCCCTTTGCCGACCTCGCTGATAGTCTCTCGCGCCTCAGGTTGGATGACTCCCCTTCTGGTCCCGTTGACCCTCCGTCAGAGAGCAGCTCGTCGAAAGCAAAACCAACGCGCTCCCACCCCGCTTCTCTTGTCCCTATTGTCGCAGCGGTGTCCAAGAAGGATCGCAATCAACACTCCGTCAAGGCACTCAACTTATTGTCCAATATTGAGGCCCGTATCCATAGGTGCTCCCGCCTCTTACTGGGCGCATCCGACGCATGCATTGCAGCACTCAGAATGGAGATAGCGACCCTCCGCAACAACGTTGAAGGTATCAAACGCAACACGGATTTCGTCAAGTCCCGCAAGCAAGAAGTTGCCGACGCTCTCGACAAGCTTAACCTTGAGCTTCAATCAAGGGATTCAGCGCGGTCTTCTGCCGGGTCAGAATCTCCTGTGCAATTCGACACCAGTAAATTCTCTCTTCCTTCAAATTTGGAACACGAAAACTGATGTATCGACATGCAGGTAAGAACAATCAACCGCCGATCGAACGTATGGATATTGTTGCACAGGTTGCTCTTGTCATTGGGGTCGTCTGCAGTGTCGTGATGGGCGTGAGCCAACGTAACAGCAACTTCATTATCGGCGCGCTCTCGTTGTTACTGTATCTTGCGTTTCAACGTCCTGACGGGTCCCTCAGCCTCTCCCACGAAAACATTATCAGACAGATACCAACAACCATAGAGAGCGCACTCACCCGATTCAACCTCACTTGCAAGACCACCGCGTACGCTACGTGCAGCTGCCACTGCACATACGCCCCATCATATGCCCCTGGTTCCGACATTCCTGTCTATCCTGAATATTGCACTCACTATCCAAAGCCCGAGACTCAGTGTAACGAATCGCTGCTGGATGCGCAACCAAGTGGCGAACATCGCCCCAAGAAGGCTTTCGTTTACCATGAATTTAATGACTACCTCGCTAATTTACTGTCCAGGAGTGATGTCGAGACCGCGATGGACGAGGCCTGTGATAGCCTCATTGCTTCGTTGTCCTCACCTCCGCCTCGTTTTGTCAAGCACCCTTTCGAGGCCAAGTTTCTTCACGAGTTCAGGGGTCCAAATTCAGGGAAGCTGTTCGTTGACAGAGGCGAAGAAGGTCGGTATGCTTTTGCGCTGCACGTCGACTTTTTCAACCCTGCAGGCATGAATGTACGAGGTGCAAGCACGTCATCGGGTATCATTTCCATGGCGTGTCTTAACCTACCGCTCAATATAAGGTATAAGCCGGAGAATATGTACTTAGCAGGTATTATCCCTGGCCCAAAACAGCCGTCGCTCGAGAACCTCAACCACTACATCCGTCCGCTCATACTCGATTTGGTTGCTTCATGGGAGAGAGGTGTCTGGTATTCGCGAACTGCAAACCACCCTAGGGGAAAACTCACACGCAGTGCCATCGCCCTCGCTGTTTGCGATCTCCCCGCTGCTCGTCATCTCGCTGCGCTTGCTGGCGTTGGCAGTCATTTCTTCTGCGGTGCATGTGACTGTTACCACAAGGACAACTACGGTAGGGTCGATTTTGAGAATTGGCTACCTCGTGACCCGCAGGAGCTCCGTGCCTTCGCTGAGCAGTGGAGGGACGCCGCGACCTCTGCCCACCGCGACAAGATCTTCAAGAAGCATGGTGTACGCTGGACGGAGCTATGGCGACTGCCATATTGGAACCCGGCCCGACAGCTCGTCGTTGATTCTATGCACTGCATTCTTGAAGGCCTAGTTCAGCACCACGTTCGTAACCTCCTTGGCCTTACCACCGAAGGCACTTCGCCGACTCAGACTCCACAACCTGCCTTCCATCTTGTCCTTCAGCCACCCGATCCGCGTACCACCGAGTTCTCCCTGACTACAAGGGAGATGTCTCAATTGTCAGTTATCCGGGCCCTGCTCGTCGCCCAGGTTCCATTTCCGGATGATTCCGCTCAAGTTCATATTTTCATGGAGAAACTCCAGGACGCCCTTTACCGAAAAAATCTCCACTCGTTGCAGTACGTCTGCAAGACCGTAGGCTGTATTCCAGTTAAGCAAACGAGATTGTACAAGATCGATTATGTGAAGGCACTCGTACATTGGGTAAGGTGGATATCATGCTCTCTGCCCTTGTTACTAAAAAATCACTAGCGTTCTCAGAAGCCCCTCTCTGCTGTTGCAGAACATCGACCCAAGCTCGACACGAGGGATGTTCTTGCAAGAATACGAGACGTCATCCGACATACCTCGAGACCTTCCTGGTTTGGCTCAGCCCCGGCGAATTTTGGTGATGCATCTGCAGGTACGATTAAGGCTGACGAGTGGCGGTCACTTATCACAGTCTACATACCGACTGGTCTGATCAGCATCTGGGGGACCAGTGATGCGAGCCCGGATGCTAAAATGGCCCTCGACCACACGATGGATCTTGTCTCGTCGGTATACCTGGCCTGTGCACGAACAATGAGTAACGAAAGGGCATCTGCATATCGCTCGTGCATAGCTCGCTACGTTGGCAATTTAAAGCGGGTTCACCCTACTTTCGACTTACGGCCAAATCATCATATGTCATTCCACGTCTACAACTACCTGCTACTTTTTGGACCAGTTCACTCATGGTGGACATTCCCCTTCGAACGGCTTATTGGAATACTTCAGCGCCTTCCCACTAACAATAAAACTGGTGAGCCTGGTCCGTAATCGCACGTTAGTGCAAAATTAAAAATGCGGCCTTTAGGGGAGTTAGAAAACACGATGCTGGGCTCGTATCTCAAAGGTGCACGACTCCGGGCCTGGTTATCTCGTACAGATTGCCCGCCTACCATCCGCGAGTGCAAGATCCTACTCGATTGGGCATATCGACTACAAGACGACACTCGTGACTTTGATACTGACGACCTCGTTTCTCCTCAAGTAAATGAAGTGGCTAACGACCTGGGGATGACGAACACACCTCACGATCTGCGGAAGTTGATTGGGCAGCAAAAAGTTGTATTGCGTGCTCATGTGAAGCATAGCACGGGAATTTACTATAGCAGATCCTCTTCTCATGTTGGGAACTCGCTCATCCTTTTCTACCCTGATGGAAACCGCACCCTCCGTCCAGTTCCGGGGAGTATTAAATACATTTATCAGTCTGGGGACTCTTTCCTGTTCGCGGTTCAAAGGCAACGTCCGCTGCCTGCCGGGATGAAAGAGAGCGCTGATCCATTCGCTCGGTACCCTCATTTCCCGGCTAAGCTGTACTCCTCCACCCTTGAAGAGACTTTAGAAAGCGTAAGGTGTAGTTGGGTGTTTGGTCACTACGCTCGCTGGGCCATCTCAAGCGACACCGCAGTGGTAATTTCTTTGTGCAGGGTACGTCGATCGTGATCTTGTTGCATCCATGTTCACTCACTTTGGCCTCATGCAGGACTAAGGTCGTATGCACCAACCCATACCCCATAGATATTATACATTGTAACGTGTAAATATTGACCCTGTGCGGTCCGCGTGGACCACAGACCGGGCGCTGAATGATGGACCGATACTGTTTTGTGCGACGGACGAGCAGTGAGTGGGCGCTCGTCGGGCGATCGTCGGGCGATTAGTATTGTTCGCAGATTATACTTCAAGATTGCACGCATCTTTTTTTGACATTCTAAACTTTAAGAACAAAAGAGGATTTTATTGTTCGTCGATAATTTGAATATAGGCCATCGTTCGGGCACTAGCGAAATTTGAAGTATGGACAGGTTTTATATTTGAAGGCAATACTTGATATTTGGACGTACATTTTTTCCAGGACTATACATCTTATTTAGATTGACATTCAGGACGCAGCCGTACATCCGTAAGTACTTGAAGTCTTAGCCGACATTTTTTCCGTTGACAACACTTCAAGTCTTACCACCGCCCCAATGTCAATCTAAATTTCAAGTATCGCCTTCACGTTTTCGACAACCTTTAAACCTAGCCTAAAGACTGCTAACCGCGTTGTGTCGTCAAGGCTGATGACTACACGTGACACTGGTAAAGGCGGGAGCATTTGCAAGGCTCCAATGGAGGATAGAGGGCAAAGTCCGCGTGGACGTGACAGCGGATATATAGGATCAACGTTACCACTGCTAGCTAATGAAGACCGGTGGGAGATGGCATCTTCTGAAGAAAGTGGCGCACGTTTATTGAAGTTGATCTCGACCCCGCGGATTTCGAGGAATCCACCTACACGGAAGCAGAAACATATGGTACTGAGAGGAAAGAGGTCATGGAGGCAGATATACGTAAGGGTGGGGCACAGTGGGACGAGTCCTCACTGATACATCAAAGAATCGACCGCCATATCCCGGAAACTTTGTACCGAGGAAGTCGGCGTGCTTGCGAGACTTTACGGTTAACTAGGCGGCAAGCACGGGGGTTTGGAGAACGAGACCTTGAGGATTGATGGACTGTGTGATGTGAAGATGTACGAATGCATCACGTACCCCATCTACGGGGGTGATAATAGGAATACCCAAACCAGGCCGGATCTGGGTCAGCGGACGAGAAGACAGAACTACCAATGTCGGCAATAATTCGTTCATGTTCGGTTCGTCCCTGGCATCCATTGAAAGTAAAAGCACCGCGACCAATCTAGTGCGTCTGACTCAAACGTAACGACACTGTCGCATCC
Organism: Pisolithus thermaeus; assembly: GCA_024663475.1. Classification (NCBI taxonomy): domain Eukaryota; kingdom Fungi; phylum Basidiomycota; class Agaricomycetes; order Boletales; family Pisolithaceae; genus Pisolithus; species Pisolithus thermaeus. Next base: position 26,696 of record JANFAF010000177.1, read on the forward strand.
ATGTAACACAGCAAAGAATGGCTGGTGCCCAAGGTATGCTTGGATTAGCATGTCAACCTTGCTGCAACCGGAAGGCGTGCCCAACGTTATTAAGCTCCTGACACGCGGTCGAGGTATGCTGGACGGGCAAGCTCAACGAGGTGCGGAGAAGACCAAGAGCAACGTGTCGAGTCAACGCCGACAGGTGAACGCATGCTCAGCGAGTTGCGGTGTGTCTGCGTCAGGAGAACCCGCACAACGTACGGCCTCGAAAACGCAAGACAGGAACGAAACGTCTATACGGTGTGTACACCACAACTGTATGATATACTGGTGACTCAAACTTCAAGGAAGGAGGCCAGACGGCAGGAAATCAAGGACTCCTGAAGCAAGGGATGACTTCAAATCCAATTTAAAAGACTAAAATTTGACTCTCATCCTCTCAGACATCGGGTCCCTTGAGACCCCCGGTACGGCTTGAGTTCTTTCGGAATTCAAGGTTGGTCTTCTTCGCAGGTGTGTACTGTCAAATTTAAATGAAATGATTGCTCTACTGACTTGATATTGGTGAGGAGCTTCATTTCCCAGGCACCACACCAAACGGGTTAGAATCTCAATGACAAGAGTTTCGCAACGCCAAGAACAAGCCGGCCACAAGTCCAAAAACTGCTACATTCCATCTACCTTTCTGTGCCAACAGGCTCGCCCAACGAGGGACTCGTTCCGTACACTGACTCACGATGCTCAATGATCAGATCCTATACGTGCGGCCTTGGAAGTCGGCCTCTTGTGGTCGACTAGACCCTACATCGGAGTGACGCCAATACCATATGCCCACCAACTTCAGGCGGTGCCTTTGTTCTACCGAGAATGAAGATCCAGTGGATGGGATGGCGGACTGACAAGATCGCAGTCACATGCGTGGGATTTTTCTTTTGATTGATGAAGCTACCATGAGGTGCAAGACTGACTGTACCGGTGACATGGAGCAGATTCAACTGGTTTTCCGATTCAGATGCATATTCCTTGGGGTTACCTCGTACGGAGGGCTCATACAGCAAGGTTGGTCCTGTGGTCGAGGTGAAATGAATGCCGCTGAAGCATACTTTAGACGACAGTGGCATGGCATAACATGTGCAATTGCCGTCTGTTGCGTGAGCAGTGCAGGGCTCGGGTCCATCGAATATCAAATTTCCGACTCTAAAATCTTGTGCCTTGGTAGGCCACATGGGTTCCGGAGCTCAAGATATATGCTTATTTTTGCATTGATGGCAGTCAGAAACATTTGCAACCGTGACGGCTTGCGTTCACGGCCGTGGTACTCGGATTTACCCCTTCCCTCAGGTCCCATTTTTCTCTACAGGCTCCTATCTTCGTTCTGTTTGTCAAGTCACTACCCCTCTTTCATGGCGCTGCAGATATCGGTGTATACGTGCAAGGGCTCTTAGTTTCACGGGTGTATACCTCTGTGGCAGAGCAGCCGCTGGTTTGCTGTTTTTTTTTTTTTTTTTTTTTTTTTTTTTTTTTTTTTTTTTTTTTTTTTTTTTTTTTTTCTCGCGCTAGATGCTGTATAATGTTCGGCAGATGTATATACTCTCCCTGTCACCTAGCATTTTTGGTGATTTGACGTTACCTTTATTTCTGCCGTGCCTCCCCAAGACCAATCGATGGAGGTCAGACAGCGCACTTTTGCCATGTTGCAGGGGTTGCTGTGTTTTGTACTTCGGGTACGTGATTTTTCACACAACTCGGTTCATTTATCCGTCATTAATGACCAGCGGTTGGTGGATTACAGGACCTTCGCTCACGCGCACTTTGATCCCCCCAAAAACAGTATGTTTGGCGCATCAAACCTTGAAGATGTCAATCAGCAACCCTAGTACACATGGCCGCGGAAATGGTACGGCTACCTATCGGCGTGATCTATTACCCGGTTCCGTCTGTAGCATGGCTATGTGGATCCCTGTACCGGATGTTTGGCAGTGGGCACCAGATGGTTTGTCTCTGTTGTGATTGGCCCTTTGTGGCGTAACATGGTGATCGAACTCCCAGACTCTCGGAATGCTTGCAAACTAGCTAAAGTGTCTGTCCATTCTCCACAGCACTTCGAGTGGTCTACTTTGCCAATGGCAGGATCCCTTGGAGTCTCTCACCGTTGGCAAGAGATTGTCTATTGTTATGGCCCAATCCCTATCGACCCACTTCGACCAGAGTCTGGAATGTGGATAATATATATACTTGAAGGAAGCAGGCCTCTGGTCCCAGCAATTTTTGGTTTGAGAGCTCCATAGATCATGTCTCGCAACTGCATCAGCAACGAGTACAACGATGATTGGTCTTCCGAGGTCACTTTCATTCAATCGCAGGAACTATCGTGCTGATTCTTCTCAGGCCCAGCAAATGATGCTCAACTACCTCACTGCTCCTCGCGACCAGCAACCCCACACATGCGGTTGGGTAGTTGGGGTAGAGCCTTGCAACGAAGTGCTCTTCCCAAAGCAATTTGCGGCTCACTTGAAAGCACATGGTGTTAGGGGCAGTGATGATACGAAAATGTCTTGCTGCTGGGTAGGTTGTGATGCGGACCAGATGAATAAAGAAAGCGTGTTGCGGCACATATTTGAGGTGCATCTGGAATTGAGGATCGAATGCCCTGATTGCGGGCAGACTTTTACGCGCAAAACCAGCCTGAACAATCACAGGAGGAGAGAGCACTCTTGACGGGAACAGCAAGTCGGACCCTGTCAGTGTTCACTGTCAAGAGTGGATTAACTCCCCGTGCTATCATACAGCTCGATAATACCATGCTCTTGTCCTTCGTTTTGCTCGACTCGTACTAAGTCACTGAATGTTATGTAGTATGTGTAGTGATACTCTATAGCTTCTCACTTCTCGGATCCCATAATGTGATTTTCATTCCCTAACTGGGATGTACTTATCATTGGGTGACATACTTGTCATTCCTGTTTGACTTGTTCCACCAGCTGCCAGACAAAATACCTGACCTTCAGCTACTTAGCTTGGCAATGGACTGTGCATTGAACACCATTATGAGTTCAGCTCACAGCAGCTAATGCAGTGTAGGTGCATACCAGATATCCTGACATATTCCAAGTTGTAAATGAGATTTTCACACTGACAGTTGGATCTAATCATGGATGAACTCATGAGGACATGGGCAGTATGGTACTACTGACTGCAGTTGAAAAGGAAGAACAGGAGCTCCTGGAACAACTTTGCAATATCTGAGCTGCTGCTCAAGCTCAGAAAGCCAAGGTCAAGCAACTCATTGAATGATTGCCCATACCACCTATCAGTCACCTTCCTAGTGAATTATTGCTACAAATCTTTGAGTTTGTGGACCACACAGTGGAATTTTGCATGTGTGTCACATTGTTGGAGAAACCTGATACTGCATTCTCTGATCTTGTGGATGATGATAGAGGTCACTCTGACCTGGAGGAAGCACTGGTGAAGCCTGACACATCTGCATAGGAATTCACCACTTCCCCTTCAGCTATTGCAATGTCAACCTATCTATGGAGTCACTCAATGGCATTTTTGCCAGTGCTCATTGCTGGTGCAGTTTTGCTTCTGACAACTGCACTCAATCCAGATGGAGAGACATATGTGCTGTGCCCTTGGACAAGTCCAGGTGTGGTCAGGTTAGCTGGGAAGGCAGAGTCTGGACTCTGGGAGTGGAGGTTGGGTGTTAAGTTTGGGCCTACTCCAATGGTCTCTGATGCTCACAGAGGCTAGGCCTGTTATGCCACTGGTAGCAAGAAACACCAAAGAATGGTGTAGCTACCTATGTCAGCAGTATGACAAGACATTGAAGCATCGAGACTTTGAGCTTCCTTGGTTCAACTGCATGTATTCCCAAAGAATGGAAATATATGATGGAATTTGCAAGGTAGCAAAAAGTTAGGGACATACAGTGAGTACTGTAGGGTCTATATAGGTACAGTATGAGCTGTATGGGCAATGAACAAACTACAGATGGGTCTGAGGCATGTACAGCAAAAACAGGATGTGAACATAAATGAGTCAGAGTATAGTAGCCAATGAACTAGCACACAAAATAGGCCAGGAGCAGAGAAGCAACTATGTGCAGCAGGGGCACAGCTATAGTACAAAGGGCACAAGGCTAAGATAAGTCAAAGAGAAGAGAAATGGGATATGAACACAGTGAGATGGGCACCAAGTATACTAGCCATTGAAGGCTATCTATAAAGGGATGTGGGGTTATGCCCACAGGAATGGACTTGGTCAAAGATTGAGTCACCAGAGATAAAGTCTGTCAGGCCAGTTCTTGAGGATGACCCAGTAACCAATCAGACACATGACAATGATACAGCTGACAAGGACAAAAAGGAGTGGGCCATAGGCATGAAGCCAGAACTTAAGGGCAGAAATGGGAGGTCTGGGGTCAAGGTGTAACAAGGCCAACATTGACCAACAAGTGGCCAATGAGGGCTGACAGAGGGCAATGCTGGCCAAAGGGTGGCTGAAGGTTGTGACAGAGGTTTGGTAGTCAAAAAAGTGAGATTTATGTACTACACTTTTGCTAATCAAAAGTGTACACAACAGTTGACTAGTCAAGTACTAATACACACTACACTTATTTGGTAGTCAAAAAAGTGAAATTTATTCTGTCTGTATCTCAACCATCTTTGCATGGATGGATGAGGTAAACATACCTCTGTGGTCCTCTTGTCAGGTCTACAACTTTCATTATGACATCTTTGAAAAAAAAAAATGGGAGACTTCAATTCTTTTTTGTATTTTGCAATTTTCTCACCCATTTTTGGGTATATCCACAAGATAAGCATATTCCCATGATCCTGTGATCATGGACTATGACTTTTGTTATGACATCATAGCCATCAACCACTTTTATTTTGGGACACCCCACATCCAAAGTCAATTTTGCAAATATCTCACCCAAAAGTGGAGAGGGTGCTGATGTAAGCATATTCTCATGGTCCTGTGATCATGGGCTACAACTTTTGTTCTCACAGTGGCTGTGCATCTGGAAGGTCTGGGGTGTCCAGGACTCTGAAATCATTGGTATCTGGGTTTCTGGAAAGCTGGGGAAGGAATGACTAATTTGCTGAAGCATACACTGCCTTTCCAAACCTATTGTACATTTGTACAATAGCTTATTGGTTTCTGGTGTCTGCTTGTGTCTCTGTTGTTCATACATTGTGCTGTACATTCATCCCAGGCTGTGCCCACCCATGGTATATAGACTGTACAATACCAACTGTGTACTTTAGCTTTTTGCTACTTTGCAAATACCCTCATTTATTTCCATTCTTTGGGAATACAAGTGAGCAGTACCAAGGAGGCTCAAAGTCTTTATGCCTTGAAGTACTGTCATACTGTTGGCATAGTCCACTCAACCATTCTTTGGTCTTTTGTGGGCAGCAGCATAACAATTTCACATGTAGGTAGATTAAGGTCTCAGCTGCATCCCTCTCAAACTATATAAGAGTCAGCAGTCAATTGAGTGCAGGTGAAGCAACACAAACTGGAGGGATCAAAAATGACACCAGATGCAAGACTTTGTCATGGATTGTCACACAGCTGAGTGCAAAACCTGCAAAGTCTGATATGGTCCACATTTGCTATTAGCTTGACAAACAGCCACTGCCAGAGCCAGAGCATGAATAATGACCTCAGTGTGACACCCCTATTCAGCCTTCTGTTGTGCTTGAAGAATGTTTCTTGAATAGTGAGTCTTCCACAGTCTGATGTGTGAATGTGAATGCCTGAATGTGTTCATGTGGATATCATGCATGTTTCCAGACAAAACTGTGCAATTTACTGTACCAGATTGGACTAGATCTTGGCTACAAGTACCCAAACTCACACATTTTGCTCCAAGGTTCAAAGATGTTTGAGGTTTTGCAGCTTCCACAACCTCTTTTTCTTGAAGCTACATACTTCTTGATTCCAATGTGAAGTCCCACATAGTGGGCACTGTTCATGGTCAGAATATAGACCAGTGAATGCTACACAACTGTTAGGACACATGTCATGTTGAACCTTCTCAATGCCAGTAAGGGATGTGATGAGATTCTTGACATTGTGATAGGAGAGAATATCATCAACACCTTGCACACTGTTATGCTGCTGGTAGCAAGGAGCACCAAAGAATGGTGCAGCTACCAATATCAGTGGTATGACAAAACCTCAAAGCATGATGACTTTGAGCTTCCTTGGTACAGACCACTCATATTACCAAAGAATGGTAATAAATGGTAGTATTTGCAAGGTAGCAAAAAGTTAAGGAAGTACAGTGAGTATCATACAACCTATTTACATACAAGCTACCTGGGCACAGGGCCCATGAAGGATGGGTCTAAGGCATGTACATACAGTAAGAATGGGACAATGGCATAAATGAGTCAGAGTACAGTAACCAATGGACTGGCACACAAAATGGGCCAGGAGCAGAGAAGCAGCTATGTGCAGCAATGTGCAGCATAGTACAATGGGCACAAGGCATAAATGAGTCAGAGAAGAGAAAGGGGACATGAGTACAGCAAAGCAGGCAGCAAGCATACTAGCCATTGAAGGCTATCTATAAGAGGGTGTGGGGTTATGCCCACAGAATGGGACTCAATCAGAGATCAAGTCACCAAAGACAGAGTCCATTGGGTTGGTTTTTGAGAATAACCCAGTAACTGATAAGACACATGATGATCATACAGCCAGTAAGAGCAAGAAGAAGTGGGCCATAGGCATGAAGCCAGAACTTGAGGGCAGAAATGGAAGGTGCAGGATCAAGGTGTAAGATCACCCCCCTTCAAGATTGGCAAGCCCCTGATTGACAACCTCTATGGGCATGTGGTGAAGTCAATGAATGGTGGGAGGTGGACATGACAGGAGATGAGGTGGGGAAGGGCAGTCCATATGGGCAAACAGTGGCTGCATGTTCAGGAGTGAGCCAGCAAGAGCCTGCCCCATGACTGCACAACCAATGTCCAAGGTAGCCATAGCATGTATAGACCCAGAGGGGGTGGTCAGAAGGGAGTTGGACATGACCACCTAAGTAGAAGCATAGTTTATCCTCCAGCAGGGGAATGATAAAAGGCAATGGTGAGAAAATGTTAAGGGTGTGGATGGCATTATAAAGCTTCTGATCTGCAATCCCCCAGGCACTTTCACACACCTTATCAAGAAACTCCTGCCACTGAAAGACAGTGGCACTGGTAGTTGAGTGGGAGGCTAGAACAGCAGCAGCCTGTTGGAAGACCCTTTCATTCATTCATTCTTCTGATTCTGGGGCTGGAGGAGGTGTCTTGACCTTAACCAAAGGGATGGATAACCTTGCTGGGTCAACTCATGGAGTCAAAGGTCTTCCTGTAGGGTCAGCATTCCACACCAATGCTTGGAACTCCCTCCAACCATTTGTTTCCTCTGGCTGTACTTTATGAGATCCTGATCCTCCACTCTCTGCAGCAGCAGCCACCTGGCATAGGACATCCAAGCCAAATTGTCTGGGTTTACTAGACATAGCATGACAAAAGGAATTTGCAACTGCTGGGCCAAGATCCTGATGGAGTAGATTGACAAGGTCATATTGAACCTTGCCCATAGTGGAGATAGCAGCATGAAGGGTGTTCTCCAGGAATGTGGTGTTGCCTTTGGATTTGGGGACCTTAATGGTGACATTGAGGATCTTTGGGACATAGGGGGCAACTACATCTGATCCTTGGAAGACCTTACACAGCAGCCATAAATGTTGCTCCTGTTCTTGTGTGACCCTGACAAGTGGGTCCCCTGGGTTGTATTTCATAAGCAACCAGCAATAGTCAAAGAACTGTGTCATTGTGGGGCCCATGATGGAGTCAAGGACTGGGGGAGTGGTTGAAGGCCTGGGACTGGTTGATATGTGCTGGCACAGAACAGGCTTGGTGACAGGTAGGGTGGGTAAGGGGCAGTGTTCTGCTGAGGTGGACCCTTCATCAGGGTCATTGTCATAGGGTGTGGTTAAGAGTCAATCAATGAGGGGGATCCTTGGAAGCAGGGTAGGTAGTCAAGCTTGGCTTTGCCCTTGCTTCTTGTTGTGTGGTGAAGTGTGAGACTTCTGAGGGGGCAGAAGCCAGTGGAGTCAGAAAGGGGTTCAACAGAGGTGGACATTGCTCCATTGATAGATGTGCCATCCATGGAGAGTGGATGAGAGAGCAGTTCATGTGGGAGGGGAATGGAGGTGATTGGAGTGACAAAGGTTGGGGAGACCTCCATGAAGTCATTGGCAAAGTTGGAGGCAAGGGTCAATTCATCAAAGTCAAAGTAGTCAGAATCAGGATTTTCAGTATTAACAGAGCAGGGGGATGCCATTTAGTTGAGGCAGCAGGTGAGTTTGTATTGTTTGAGCACCTCTTCCATGTGCTCTTTTATATTCTCTTCAGGCTCCCAAGTATTGGATGAGTGTGGGTATCCAGCCCACTTGACCAAGTACTCACAGCCCTTTCTGTGGCCCTTGCTGTGGTGATTCAGTATGGCCTTGACCTCCCATTTGACCTCATTGTCCACCAAATCCAGAAGTGGAGGAGGAGGCACATTCCCATATTTGTTGGTCTCAGTGAATGGGAAGATCTGAGAGGTATAGAACACTGGGTGTACCTTCCAAGTGGGTGGGAGACCCAGTTTTATGGCCACTGGTGAAATGACCTCAACAATGGGGAACAGGCCCAATCTTCAGGGTTCTATTTTTGACAACTGTCCCTGGGTTCAGAGATTTCCAGAGTCCAGCCACACCTGATTGCTGACTTTGGGCTTGGTGTATGTTCCTTTTGATCTTGACTGCCTCATGTCTTGTGCCTGCTCATGTGACAGCTAGGCAATGTCATGATTGATGGCAAGTGACTGAAGCTGATCATTGAATGAGGGAGCAGCAGTGGTGTGGATGATGGGGTAGGGAGATGGATCAAAACTGTAAAGTAGCAAAAATGGGGTCTGACCATGAACAGAGTGTACATGAGAGTAATGGGCAAACTTGGCATTGGAAAGTTTATGAGCCCATGAATTAGGTAACTTGGTGCAGTAGCACTGCAAATAGGTTTCCAGCTCTTAGTTAACATGCTTGCTCTCTCACTTTGTTTGAGGGTGATATGCTGAGGAAAGTTTCAACTGGACTCCAAGGGCCTTGTAAAGTTCCTTTGTGGAAGCAGAAGTGAACTGTGGGCTGTGATCAGATATAACCACTTTGGGAAGTCCATACTGCTGGTAGACATATTGCTGGAACAGCCTTGCAAGGCCAACAGAGTCAACAGTCTTGTTAGTCAGTATGAACACAGCTGCCTTGGTAAGCCTTTGATCCACTATTGTAAGGACTGAGTCATAGCCTTCTGACTCAGGCAGATTAGTGACAAGGTCCATGGAGATCTGCTGAAAGGGGAGGGGGTTTTTGGGCACATCATTTGGTGTGATAGGCAGCATGATCAGGTGCATTATGACCTTGTTCACCTGACAGATGGGACAACCCTTTACATAGTTGTGTATCAACTTCCACATTCCAGGCCACCACACTTCCTTGACCATCTTCTTTGTCATAGCTTTGACTCCAGGGTGGCTATCACTAGGGTGATTGTGGTAGTTATGCAGGCATTGTTTCCAGGTTTATGGCAGGATATAAAGTCATTGCTTGTACTGCTTTGTTCCATCTGATGCCTTTTGTATTTTGGGATTTTCTTCTGAGAGGGTAATGTCCTTTGGTATTTCACTCATAGTGTGATCACAGACCTCTCTTTAAATGACATAAACCCCTTCATGATGACAGTCAACCTTTTGTTTGTCCTTCTTGAGGTATTGATCCAAAGTCATGTTGGTTGATTGGGTTTGATCAGTGTTGGAATGGTTGGAATTCACCCCCCCATCAAGCCATGTGGCTTTGGGTAGGGAGGCAGTAGTAACAGTGGGTTCCTCCCCATAGTCAGGTCAATGGGACAAAGTGTCAGGTGCCCTCATCAGCTTTCTGGGTTTGTGTGAGAACAGAATGGGATAACCTTGTAGAGTATCCAGCCAGCAGGCTTGCTGAGGGGTGAGCTTTTGTGGGTGGCACCAATATGTCAAATTTTTGTGATCTGTGTAGATCACAGTTGGCTCCACCAGTGAAATTAGGTAATGCCAGAAGGCATCCAATGCTCATATAACTGCAAACATTTCCAAATCAAAGACTGGGTAATGTTGTTCTGCACCTTTTAGCAACTCAGAAAGGAAGTGACATGGATGCCATTCATCATCAGGTCCCTTCTGCACAAGGATGGTGCCAGTGCCCACCTGGAGGCATCAGTGAACAATGCAAAGGGTTTGTGATGGTTGGGTATGTATCTGTAACATGGGGCAGAGCAGAGAAGGGATTTGATCTTCTCAAAGGCATTGTTTTCTTCATTGGTCCATTGCCATTTTGTATCCTTCTTTGATAGATTGTGCAGTGGTCAAGCAATTTGAGAGAAGGAGGGGATGAACCTGTGATAGAAGTTACAGAAACCCAGAAACAATTGTACATCCTTCAAATTAAGACTCAATTTCTTCAGCTTTGAAGATACATTTAGAGATCTTCAAATGCAGCCATTCTTTCTGACATATTTCCAGGAACTCCCTTACATACTGTTGCAGTTCAGGAATGGTTTTAGCATGAACCACCACATCATCCATGTATTGACACTGTTGTTTCTTATGGACTTGGGACAAAAACATGGTGTCCATGAAGTGCTGGAAGGTCAGTGGTGAATTACACTGACCAAAAAGCATTACCATGGGCTCAAAGAGACCTTGTGGGGTTAGAAAGGCTGCCTTCCACTGGTCCTCAGGCTTGACTTGTACATTAGTGAACCCCCATCTAATGTTGAACTTGGCAACATACTTGGATTCACAAAGTTTGTTGATCATTTGCAGAATATTTGGGAGTGGGTATGAGTCATGTATCATGTATGAGTTGAGATACTGATAGTCCTGGACTAGGCACTTCTTACCATCCTTCCTTGTGACAAAGAACATGGGAGCTAATACAGATGATTCCAAAGGCACAATCTTGCCACATGCAAGATTTTCATCAAGGAATTCATCAAGAGCTTTAAGCTCATCTGGTGACATCAGATATAACATTGCCTTCTTCATCAGCTTCTTATTGTCCTTCCAAAATTCCTCTTTTGTCCAGATCTCATGATCCAGCCCTTTATGGAAGTGGGGTAGCAGGATGTTGGTTTCAGAGAAGATGTCAACAAAGTCCACATATTCTTTAGGGAGATCCAGGACCTTGGTAGGTCCAGCATGCATTTCCAACTGAGTGGAAATGGTCATGTGACATACAGAGGTGGTTTTGACCTCATGCTCATCATCTTTCTTCTTTGGTGGTTGTTCTGGGGAACCACCCCATCCAATGACCCTGTGAGTCTTCCAGTTAATAACTGGTTGTTCTTGTCTCAGCCATGGCATCCCTAGGATAAGATGATCCTTTTCCAGTGGTCCCACATAGCACATTACCTCAAAAACCTTTACTGGCTTTACTAGGTTTTGACATTTGAGGATGCACTTGTGCTTGACCATATACCAGACATGTCCATTGAAGGCAGTGATGTCCCAAGTTTTCTTCACCAGATAGTGTCAAAGTTTAAGTTTCCTGGCTAGCTGGGCTCCTATCAAATCAACTTCTGTGCCACAGTTGATCATGGCTGCTATCCTTGCATTACCATAGTTGAGTAGCTCCAACATTCCATAGATTGAACAAGCAATCATATTTGATTCATCATGGATACTATTACAAGAAAAAGGATGAGCACTCAACACACATTTAACTGGAAAACTGCATGAGGTTGATTCAGAATGCCTTTCTAAAAATCCTTCTTTGAGGATTTGCTCTCTTTGACCTCAACTTCTTCAGCATCCACTTCCTTTACCCTTTTCTTTTTCAGGCAGTCCTTGCTGAAGTGTCCCTCTTTGGAACAATTATAACAGAACACCAGGTGAACCTGTCTTCTGCCATTTCTTGGATGTCTCTTGTCAACATCCATTGCATTAGGGTTGCAAGCAGGGCAAGTGGGGTATTGGTAATGGGGGCCCATGGGGGAGAAGTGTTATTCCCCAGGTCTTTTCTTGTTGAGGATTTTCTTTTGTTCAATTTTGCTTACAGCTTTGCCAGCATATGTGATCCAGTCCAAGACTGTCTTAGGATTCTTGTGGTCAAGGACCCAATCATGTGTTTCCCTCTTAAGACCCTGTCCAAAAAAGATGGCACCATTAAAGTTGTCATCATTATACCTGGTGTGATTAAACAGTGAGAGAAACTTGGCAACATATTTTTTGAAGGGGTTGGATCCTTGTGAAAGCATGACCAACTGAATCTGGGCCTTGTGTTGTGGATTGCTGGTTGCAAAAGTAGCTTTGAGCCAACTTTCAAAACAGTCCCAATCATTGGCATATTCCCTATGACCACTAGAGTCATGCTCATTAATATAGACCTTGGCAAAGGCTGTGGCAGAACCTTCAGTCATAAATGACAATTTTAGACCAATTTTCGAATGATTATATACACATGGTTATTGATCTGCATATACCCTTTTACTTGGGTGATCTGCATGAAGAATGCATTGTGGTCACTGTTGTAAGTCTGTGGTTTGTTAAGGTTGAACTTGCATCTGCTGTTAGGTCTGATTTCAGGATACTGCTAATAAACATGGGCAAATCTGGCTTGGAGTTCTTGAACCTCATCAGTGGTGGGTTCTTGATTAAACAACAGAACAGTACTGGTACTGGGCTTCTCAGCTTCCTGCCCAGATCCCAATCCAAGATTAAGTCCTTTGGTAGCATGGGACATGGCATGGGTAAGCTCCTCTTCTTCTATGTCTGGAACATGGGTATCTCTGACAATAGATCTGAGATCTGATTTGTTGTTGAAGGTTAAAGGTTTGATATCTGTTTCTGACTTGGGGTCCTTTTCTTGGTAAGCACCCAGCAGAGCTGGGTTGCAAAGGGAGGAAGGAGGAGGAGTGGAACAAGGGTTTCTGGGGTAACTGTACTCATAAGGGGTGCCAGTAGGCTTATGACCAGAGTACTTCTGGGGGATAGGTTCAGGAGGGGCTCATCCTTTTCCCTTGGTTGACCAATTACATGGCAGAACAGCAGGAGGTCTACAAGACTCTTGTGATGACACCATGGGCAACTGGTATGGCAAGCCAGAAAATGTTGAGGGGTAAGTTGACAGTGCCAAATAATGGTTGGTCAACAAAAACTAGAGTAGCTGGATCATTAATCCAAATAATAGATAGTCCAGTGAAAAGTGAACAGTGTGGGGGAACTGGTGAGTCAGTCTGGTAAATGGAGTGATGTAAGACACTAGTCCTTCAGACCAAAGGAATGGTCAGACCAGTGAAGATGCAGTTCTGAGATGGAGAGGGGAATGCTGAGTGTCATGTCCAAAAAACAGTCACAGCAGCAGAATGAACTTTTTGCTTTTGTTACACCACTGGTAGCAAGGAGCACCAAAGAATGGTGCAGCTACCAATGTCAGCAGTATGACAAAACCTCAAAGCATGATGACTTTGAGCTTCCTTGGTACAGACCACTCATATTACCAAAGAATGGTAATAAATGGTAGTATTTGCAAGGTAGCAAAAAGTTAAGGAAGTACAGCAAGTATCATACAACCTATTTACATACAAGCTACCTGGGCACAGGGCCCATGAAGGATGGGTCTAAGGCATGTACAGTAAGAATGGGACAATGGCATAAACAAGTCAGAGTACAGTAACCAATGGGCTGGCACACAGAATGGGCCAGGAGTGGAGAAGCAACTATGTGCAGCAATGTGCAGCTATAGTACAATGGGCACAAGGCATAAATGAGTCAGAGAAGAGAAACAGGACACAAGTACAGCAAAGTGGGCAGTGAGCATACTAGCCATTGAAGGCTATCTATAAGAGGGTGTGGGGTCATGCCCACAGAATGGGACTTGATCAGAGATCGAGTCACCAAAGATAGAGTCCATCAGGCCAGTTTTTGAGAATAACCTGGTAACTGATAAGACATGTGATGACAATACAGCCAGTAAGAACAAGAAGAAGTGGGCCATAGGCATGAAGCCAGAACTCAAGGGTGGAAACAGAAGGTGTGGGATCAAGGCATAACACACACCAAAGAAGTTCTGAGCAGTGGATTGACAGATTTTTTCATAGGCATCCTTGGAGGAATGTTCGGTAGCAAGATTGTCAATTTGAAGGGGTTGATGAGGAGGATTGCAAAGCCATTCTGAGGTGAATGGACTGAGTTTGGTCACCAGATCTTCTAAGCTATCCAAGGCAAGAGCCTCAACAAAGTACATGGTCTCTTGCAATTTTGGAAGAACAACCTGCTGGGACAGGTGTTGGACATTGATTTGAGGTCAAGCATGCCACTGATATGGTATATCTAGTAGAGTCTTGTGCATACAATTAGGAGGGGGAAGTACATCTGACCCATCTGGCAGAGAAGAGTGGCATGGTGAAGGTGGGGGAGAGAAGCAAGGTTCATTGACTGGTGCAGGAGGGTGTGGTGGTGAAGCTGGGGGAGAAAAGCAAGGTTTGATATCATTGATAGGATCAGATGGACCTCTGTGGACCTGTATTGGTTCATGAGGCAATCACAAATCATGAATCAAAATAGAAAAATACCTGATCCATCTCACTGTCATCTGGATACACTGGCTGGGACAGCCAATTACCAACCATCTTGCTATCATCCATCCAAGAACATGATCACATACATTTTCAGAACATGGAAATAGGTAAAGAATGCTTACCTGTATCCAGGTATTAACTTCAGTGTGACTGATGTTGGCAGGCCACTTTGCACAAGCATGTTTGCAGTGACCTACATATTCACTTGGGTCATGGTCTTCTCTTGCTCACTTGGTGAGACCTTGAAGTGCCTCAATCATATGCACACTGAGGGGAGCAGAATAGTTGTGAGTCAATGGCAATGAAGGATTGGCAAGAGGGGGAAGGCTTGTGATTTGTTCTCCTAAGAGTCTGGTGGTGTGAATTTGTTGGTGCTCTTCCTCTGAGCTGGCATTGGCAAGATGTTTCAGCCATGCCATATGAGAAACCTTGTGAATGCATCTGAAGCCAGACTTGATACAGACACAATAATATTGGCCTCCAGTAGACTGCTTGAGGACTTTGGAAGCCTGTGCTTGCATGTTAGTGATGAACACAAAGGTAAAGAGCATTTACAAAGCATTACCTTGCTTTGAAATTGCAACACCAAGGTTGATACATTGCAATGACATTGGGCAGATCATGCATGCAAAAGGCAATGCAATGCATGGCAAAACCTTTGTTTGAGATTTGGTAATAGTTGAAACTATCTAAGTATAATCCTAATAAGGAAATTCACACCTCATAACATGTGGTCACACCTGGTAATGTCCAGTTTTCACTGGGGGTGACCCTTTGTCTCCTTATGCTAGCTAGTCCTCACAACCTAATGTCCTTATTCCCTGCTGCCAAAAGCAGATGCTCTTGCATTGCTTATGACATTCCTGCACAATACACTAAGCCTAGGACCACATGGTAGACAGGAAGCATCACTATGTGTGGAGAGGATTGTCACTCTCTGGCTTACAGTGGATGAAGATATTTCCAATATTCCTTTGTCATGACCTGTGTGTTGAACCATGATTGCATGTCCACACCATAGACACAGCCATTAAATCAACTGTCAGAGACCATGCACCAAACTTGATGCAATGTGGTGTTCATCTATAAGTGAACAGAAATACCCTTCCTGGGAAGTTGAAAACAAGGGTGTACTCAAGAAATCATCTTTTTTATTTTACATTCTCAGTAAGCAAGAGATGTTTTCTCTCAAAGAATAAACCATTACCCTTGATATCCTCCTCCTGAAACACCTATGTCTCCTTCTACTCCTTCCCTCCCTACTCCTCCTCCTCCAGTAGCATTTCACCAAGAGTGTCACCCTACTCCCCTACCAACATCTCCATCAATGTTTGCATATCCCCCCAGGTCCCCTCTCCCCTGGGAACTCCCTGACCCCACCCCCCTTCAAATACTCTCTGGGGCCTTCAGAGATGCCCCACTCCCTACAGCCCAGGTGATCTTCATGGTCCTGGCTGTATTAGGGGTCACCTGTTATGTCATTGGTAAAATGGTGACAATGGCTTAAGCTAGTGCTACCAGCTGGGACTCAACCTCCAGTCTCTCCTGGCCCTCTATCTTCTGGCCACTCTCAGCCTTCAATCCTGCTACCCTTGTTGGGTAATAACTCTGTATGAGCTGTACATACTCAGTCTTCCCATGCCCCTTGTGCCTCATACAAGCTCCCCTGACTGCCAACACTGCCAGCCACTTCTGGCCTATGGGTCCTCAAAGGCTTGGACCCTAGAAAGGGGGACAGACCAGTCACATGACCACCCACCCTTTGTGACTTCTTGTCAAATACACCCCCCAATAGTACTCCATATTGCATCTGAACACTGGTACTTCTGGCATTGTATATGCTCTCATCTACCTCATTACTACACACACATACCTTCATTTTAGACTCTTTTGTTCACCTCTGGTACATATGACTACTTCCAGCTTATTTCCTTGCAACACTGGTATTCTATACTTAGTAACATCCCCTTGTGCCAAGTTTGCCTTTTCTGCTTTGTCTCATTTTTCTCATGATACTCACTCTCACTCTCAAAACTCAGACCAGTACCTCTGGGCTTCTGGATACCTCCACTCTCACTTGCTGTTTATGCACAGACAAGGGGCACTTGTAGGCTAAAGTGGGAAGAGACAAAAAAAGAAACTAGCTACACTAGTGGCCCAGTTCATCCAAGGCCTCAGCCTCTTCACTTTCCTCACTGTCTGACTCAGCAGGCAACTCCTGGATGTGTCATCTCTTGTAAAAGCTCTGCCATACTTTTGATCACATGACAATGTGAGCTGCCAAGTGACTTTACCATTTGCCACAACTGTGCCACCTCCTTGGTATGCCAGTCTATTGCAGTGGCAATAGCATATAGACCACTGGTAATAGATGTGTCACATGTGACACTCTTGCCTTTTTTTGGTCTGAGAGCTTCCACCCACCACTTCCACTTCCAGACTCTTGGCCCTCACATGCTTCTTTTTCTCACCAGCTCTTGGTGACATACTCTCTTCCACCACTACATGCTTCCAGACCTTCTTCATACTGACTGGCACACATTGCTCCTTCATGGACAAACACCAGTCACATGACTTTTTCCTGTGCTTACTTGCTTTTGCCAGCTTGTAGGTGCATTCAACTTTGGCCCAAGCACACCTGACACAGGTCACATGACCTGCTAGTGACCCCCCTTGACTCTGTGACCCCTCTGCTGGTGCTGGATCAGGCTCAGCTGGTACTGACAAACTCACCACTGAGTCATGTGACCATGACCCCACACCCTTGACCTGACTAGCCACCCATGCCTGTGCCTCCTGCTCTCAGCACTCATTCACCTCCCTCTCCCAGCACTCATTTCCTTCTCTCTCCCAGTGCTCAGCCTCCTCCTACCTACACAACTGTGCTGCCTCCCTTTCCCAGTGCTCAGCCTCTGCCCTCTCCTGGGCTGCAGCTTCCTCTGCCACCTTCTGTTCTTTTCATGCCTTCTTCTAGTGCCACCTCTCATCATACTTGGCCCTCACAACAGCTTCATCATTGCTGCTGTCAGACTGAATTGCAGAGTCTGGGACTGCCAACCAGTCCCAGACAGTGGTGGCCAGTGGGGTAGGGATGTGTGACAAGGGTTGAGACATTAGAAACTAAGGTTTGATGGTGGACTATGAAACTTGGTTGCACCTTTTTGAAGACTGGTACACATGTGTGCTGCTTGATTAGCCAGCCATGTGTCATGGCCTAGACATATCCCTCACTTGGCCCTTGTGGGCTTGGCCCTAAGAGGGGGATACTGTCATATCCATGTATTTAGGCTGTGCTACTAATAGGTACTCTACCAGTAGATGGCTATTTTCTGGTAGTAGTGTGCACAAACCCTGGACTGGTGTCCACTCTCAGATCTTCTGGTCCAAACCTTAGTTAGATCTGTACTGTAGCAGCAGTCAGATAATCAACCTAGAACCCAGAGTAATCAGTATCTGACCACTACCCAGACCTGTCCAAGGGCACAGTGCATGAGCTGAGGCTGATTTGGGTAGTGGGCCCCTGTCAAGCCTGGGCTTCAACCCCCATGGGCCATGTGCCACCCAACCCTGGCTCATACAAGCTCTGGCACATTAGCCCAACTCTGGACATGCTGGAACTATGAAGCCCAGCTTAACTTGACTTCAGAAGAAATGTTCTTAACACTTACTTGGAGTACCTCTCTGCATGACAACAGACCTCATGCACCTTGCTGGAAACCTCTCAGACCTCCTTATCTCACTGTGGCATGGCATGATAGAATGTAATCCTCCAGACAATAAGAACTTGTGGGACTGGGTCATCTTCTGTGATGAGACTGTTTGGGCTGCACATGGACAAGCCATCACAGATGCTGGTGTTTCAATCCTGGGTCCTTTCAATTGCAAACCATGAAACATTGCAAACAAAACCAATACAGACTACAAGATGTGGGAGTTTCACCTTTACATGTTCTCTTTAGCACCAGCTCTTCTCTACAACATCCTTCCAGAGTGCTACTGGACCAACTTCTGCAAGCTTGTTTGTGGCATTCAGATTATGTCTCAGCATGCCATCAGTAAACAAGATCTTGAGCATGCCTACATTCTCTGTTCCTGGGGCTGCAAATTCAAATTAATATACTATCAGCTCAGGCAAGACTGCTGTAGGGAGTGGGTGCTCTGTAGGAGATTGGGTGGTGAAAGAGATGTTAAGGATTTATTTTATTTTTCTAAGGGGCATGATCCCCATTTTGTACTTGGGACTGGGACTTAGGTGCAAAGCAAGAGGTTGATTAGTAAGCACAGTTTGGACTTGTTTTGAGTTGTATTAGTTACAAAATAACAACCACTATAGAGGCTGGAGATCACAGACTGGTGAGACCAGTCTGTGGCAGTCTCTTACTGCTACAGTCCTTGAGAGTGAGGTCTGGGTGGCATTAGGGCAGTCCTAAGGTGATGGTACAGAGAGTTTTCAGGTTGAGTGTCTAGCTAGGTATTCAGTCTCTTTTCTGTTCCATTTTCTCTACTAGTTCTTCTCCTCAGTAGGGTCACCTATAGGGTCTGACTAGTCTTCAGAACCTATTCCTGTGGTATTCTTATCTTTTCTCTTCACTGCTTCCATTTTATTTCCCCATGTGTTCATGAAGTCCTCCACCTTGTTACCAAGGCAATGTACAGGGGCCCATCAATCTGCTATGTGCAGTGGACAATGGAACACACCATAGGTAACCTTGGCCAAGAAATTTGTCAGCCATCAAAACCTTATGAAAACCTTGCCAAAGAAGGTGTGTGGTGATGCAGGGTAACTACACTTTGCTATCAGACATTCAAGTCAACAAACAATTTTTCCAGGTCAATGCTCTACTCATGATCATGCCTGAACTCAGAAATGGGATGAATGGACTTCCCAGGGGCTCTCTGGACCTACAGTATGAGATAAATTTGTCTTGCTGCACAAATGAGATAAGTGAGCTTGGCTCCCTAACTGGAGAAGAAGCATGTGTCTGTTACGCCTCGACCCAGCTCCTTCCATTTCTGGGCTAGAGCTCTGGCTATGCGCCTTTTGCCCCACGATTGTCCTCATCCTCAGCTGTTCCCTCATCGCTATCCTTATCAGGATATGCGTTATTCTTCCCAACTGGCCCACCGGCCTTTACCTTTGGTAACCGTGTGGTAACCAGTCCTTGTTCCGATCAACCTCGGAACTTCTCTTGTTCCGATTGGGTGTAACCCCAACTCCTTATCAAGACCTACGTCATGTGCCCTTCAACAGGGCTCTGTCTCCATTCTCGTTCATGACTCCTTTGTTTCTCTGACTCATCTTTGTGTCTGCAGCCCGTTTGTAATATAGCTGCGCATTGCTGCGCATAGTTGCTTCTCCTGTCACAAGCCCACTTTGTGTGCTCGCTCCCATTGGCTCGTTGATCCATACGTATCTTATGTCTCTGACCCATTTACCTTAATCATGATGTGCCCATGTCCCACTTTACTCATGTATGCTACTGACCCATTTTCCTGGGCCATGGATACTATCTCTTTATGGTTACATTACCGATACAGCTACAGTATATAAGACCGCTACTGTACCACTGTATTTCCCTAACTTTTTGCTACCTTGCAACATGGCTCATATATTTCCATTCTTTGGGGATATGTGTGGGTTGCCCAAGGGTGCTCAAAGTAACTACGCACCGAGGTAAACCTTAGGTCGCTATGCCATTTCTTTGGCACTTTGAGTAACTCCTTGATTACACCACTCTTTATGTTCCTACACCTTTCTTAGGTGCTTCAAGGAACTCACGGCATAACAAAAGCGAAAAGTTCAAAACTCGCAGCTGTGACCATTTTTCGGACATGACATCTGCTATTCCCTCTCCATCTCAGAACTGCATCTTCACTGGTCTGGCTATTGTTTAGCCTGCAGGACTAGTGTCTTACATTGTTCCGTTTGTAACAAACTAACCTTTTTTAGGTTTGCCGAATCATTGAACATGTAGCTTCTTACACTTCTGCTTCTCTGCTGGATTACCACATCCATGGTCTTAATATCTGGCAACCCTATCTCATTCTAGGTCGATCCCAGATCTTCTGGAGAGTTGTCGACCTTTCCCTCTACCTTTTCTACTGCGCCTTATCATTTGCCCAAGGTGTCATCAAGACTGCCACCTCCACTGCCTCCCAAGTCGTCGAGTGCTTGGTCTTTAGGCAAAGGCAAATGACGCATTCCCCCGAAACCCCTTGAATGTCAGTACACTCCCCATAAACCTACCGGTACCGAATTCAAATACCAATACCCAGATCAACCTTGCTCAGTGACTCCCCCATCCTCCCTTCGCAACCCAGCCATCTTGGGTGCTTACCGAGAAAACGAGCCAGAGTCGGAAACAGATATTGAACTGGTTACTTTCGACGATAAGTCAGACTTAGGATCTATCGTTGGAGACTCTCACATTCCAGATGTTGACGAAGAGAATCTTATCCACGTCATGTTGCACGCTACTGAAGGGTTAAACTTAGGATCCAGATCTGGGCAGGAAGCTGCAAAGCCCTCTTCCGATCCTCTGCTGTTTAACCAAGAACCTACTGCCTGTGAATGGGAAGAACTCCGTGCCAAGTTTGCTTCTACAACAATCGTCGATACTTCCACTGCAAAGCCAAACGGAGGTCGCAAGTTTAATCTTAACAAACCTCGTACCTACAATGGCAATCATGATCTCTTTTTCACATGATCACCCAGGTCAAAGGGTATCTACAGATTAATCAGCACATGTATGGTTCTGACCATCTCTGGATCGGATTAATGCTGTCTTTTATGACAGAAGGATCTGCTGCAGCCTTCGCCAAGGTCTATATTAACGAACACGACCGAAGCGGACGGCTTTATTACAAGGACGACTGGGAGCAATTCAAAGCTCGACTCCGAGCTACTTTCATATCCAGAAATCCAGAGCATAAAGCCCAGATCGAACTCGTAACGCTGACTCAAGGAAACGAACCTTTCGAAGCCTATGTCTCTAAATTCCTTTCCGTTTTTAATCACACCAGTTATAATGATGACAACTTCAACGGAGCAATCTTTTTTGGACAGGGTCTTAAGAAAGAAATTCATGACTGGGTCCTAGACCACAAGGATCCTCGTACGGTTTCTGATTAGATTGCATATGCCAGACAAGCTGTCAGCAAGATCGAACAGAAGAAAACTCTTGACAAGAAGAAAGGGGAATCTCACCCATCCCCACAATATCATTTCCCATCTCGACCCTCCAGGGATCCTAACACTATGGACATCGACAAGCGACGTCAGAATAACAAAAACGGCAGGAGCCATGTTCGATTGGTGCGCTGTTTTAATTGTGCTGAAGAAGGCCATTTCAGCAAGGACTGCCCGAAGCCTAGGAAGAAGAAGGTCACCGAGTTGGACGTGGAAGAAGAGGTCGAAGAGTCTAAACCTTCCAAAGAGAAGGGTTTTTAAAGGGGTGTTCTGAATCTTCCTCGTGCAGATCGCCCAGAACTAAAAATGTCTTGAGTGCTCGTGTTTCCTGTAATAGTATCGCCGATGAATCACAAATGTGTGCTCGATCTATTTATGGAACACTTGAGCTTCTCAATTACGGAAATGTGGGGATACCTGCCACGATCGATAGTGGTGCCGAAGTCAACCTGATCAGATCCCAGCTTGTTTTGAAAATGAAACTTCACACGTACCCCATTAACAAAACCTGGGATATTACCACCTTCGATGGCAATGTCAAGTATACCATAACGAAGAAGGTTTTCTTGAAATGTCGAAATGTAGTAAAGCCAGTTCACGAGTTCCAGATCATCTGCTACGTCGGGCAGATGGAAAAGGACCACCTCATTTTAGGGATGCCGTGGTTGCATAAGGAAATGCCAATCGTAAATTGGCGAACCCATAGGGTGGTTGGATGGGGTGGTTCCCCGAACGAGCAACCACCAAAGAAAACCGAAGACGGTATGCATGAGGTCAAGAACGCCTCTGTAAACCACATGACTATTTCTACTCAGTTAGAAATGAACGCTGGACCTCATGAGGTCCCCAATCTCCCAAAAGAGTATGCCAAGTTCGCCGAGGTCTTTTCCGAAACCGATATTCCATTACCCCACTTTCGTGAGGGGCTCGATCACGTCATAAAGACGAAGGAAGACTTTTGGAAAGATAATAAAAAGATGATGAAGAAGGCAATGCTATATCCGATGTCGCCAGAGGAACTCAAAATTCTTGACAAGTTCATTGACGAAAATCTGCAATGTGGCAAGATTATACCTTCGGATTCACCAGTATTGGCCCCAGTATTCTTTGTAGCTAAGAAGGATGGAAAGAAGCGTTTGGTACAGGACTACCGGTACCTCAACTCCCATACGATCCACAACTCCTACCCTCTGCCTAATATTCCACAGATGGTTGATGAATTATGCGAGTCAAAGTACTTCGCTAAGTTCGACATACAATGGGGTTTTACGAACGTGAGGGTAAAACCGGAAGACCAATGGAAGGCCATGTTTTTGACACTGCGAGGTCTCTTCAAGCCCACAGTAATGTTTTTCAGCCAGTGCAATTCTCCACCAACGTTTCAACGTTTTATGGATACCATGTTCGCTGATCAACTTCACAAACAACAGCAATGTGGGTACATGGACGACGTCATAGTCCATGCCAAGACCATCCCCAAGCTTCGCCAATACGTTAGGGAGTTTCTCGAGATATGCAAAAGGGAATGGCTCCACCTGAAGATATCAAAATGTGTCTTCGAAGCCAAAGAAATCGAGTTTTTGGGGATGAAAATCTCCAAGGGAAATGTTCAAACCGTGTCAGTCAAGACCGATGCCGTTGAAAGCTGGCCAACTCCACACAACTTAAAGGACATGCGTTCGTTCTTAGGCTTCTGTAACTTCTATCGCAGGTTTATCCCTTCTTTCTCGCAACTGGCGAGACCGTTACACAACCTGTCAAAGAAAGATACGAAATGGCGATGGGGTCAGAAAGAAAACGGTGCTTTCGAGAAGATTAAAACTCTTCTCTGTTCGGTGCCAGTACTGCAAATACCCGACCATCGCAAACCCTTCGCCCTTTTTACAGATGCGTCCAAAGTTGGTACTGGAGCTGTGTTAGCGCAGAAAGGACCAGACGATGAGTGGCACCCTTGTCACTTTTTGTCTGAATCTCTGAAAGGAGCTGAACAACGTTACCAGGTCTTTGACTTGGAGATGCTAGCGGTTATGCGAGCACTTGATGCCTTCCGGCATTACCTCATATCGCCAGTGGAACCCACGGTGATCTTCATGGATCACAAAAATCTCACTTATTGGCATCATCTGCAGAAGTTAACCCTGCACCAAGCCTGCTGGCTCGATATGCTCCAAGGCTACCTGGTCCTTTTCTCGCACAAACCCGGCAAGTTGATGGGTGTGCCCGATGCCCTCTCCCAATGGCCCAACTATGGTGAAGAACCTGCCATCACAGCTGCTGCCCTACCCGATGCCATGTGGCTTGAAGGGGGGGTGAATTCCGACAAAACCGACAGTTCTCGTCAGGCTTCAAATGCTGACATGGCCTCGGATCAACGCCACATGATGGAAGTGAAAAAGGTTGACCGTTGCAAAAAGGGGGTCTACATCATCTCGAAGGAGGTCTATGATCACACCATGAGCGAAACACCAACAGATAGTACGATCTCAGAGGAAAACCCCGAAATACAAAAGGCCTCAGATGGAACGAAACGGTACAAACAAAGGCTCTATATCCCACCAAAGACTAGGAAGCAGTGTTTACACAATTACCATGACCACCCCGCCTCTGGACATCCTGGAGTTAAAGCAATGTCAAAGAAGATGGTAAAGGAAGTCTGGTGGCCCAGTATGTGGAAATCAATATGCGACTATGTCAAGGGATGCCCTATCTGCCAAGCGAACAAGGTAATAACACATCCGATCACACCGCCCATAACCCCAAATGATACGCCCAAGAACCCCCTCCCGTTCCAACAAATCTCCATGGATCTCGTAACCGACTTACCCGAGTCAGAAGGATATGACTCTGTGCTGACAGTTGTGGATCAAGGGCTAACTAAGGCGGCAGTGTTCATGCCGACCAACAAGACCGTTGACTCAGTGGGCCTTGCCCGCTTGTTCCAACAATATATCTATCAACGGTACAGTCTTCTGGAAGCAGTCATATCTGATCGTGGTCCGCAGTTTGCGTCAGCATTTATGAAAGAGCTGTACAAGTCACTCGGAATTAAATCGAAGCTGTCCTCCACGTATCACCCTCAAACTAACGGAGAAAGTGAATGCGTCAATCAAGAACTTGAAATGTACTTGTGCTGCTATTGCGCTGAACTGCCCAACTCATGGGCTCATAAACTCCTGGATGTGGAATTTGCCCATAATTCTCGTGTCCATTCGGTACATGGGCAAACTCCATTCTCTTTGCTATATGGTTTCGACCCCTCTCCCTATCCAGTCACTCATACCACAGCTGCACCATCAGTTGATGATCAGCTTCAGTCGCTTGCAATCAATCGTGACATTGCCCAGCTCAGCCACGAACGGGCACAGGATGTGATGCGATCAAGATTGAAAGGAGCATACATGGTACCCAAAGAAGGCGACCGAGTATGGTTAGACTCAGGCAACTTACGGACACAAGGACAGTCTTCGAAAATAGAACTGAGACGTTTGGGCCCGTTCCCTATCGTCGAGGTAATTTCACCTGTCACCGTCAAACTGGATCTACCACCCACTTGGAAGGTACACCCAGTCTTCCATACCTCCTGGATCTATCTGTACACCGAAACCGCCGAATATGGCAACACGCCCCCACCTCCTCTTCCAGATTTGGTAGATGATGAAGTTGAATGGGAAGTGGAGACAATACTCAACCACCAGAGCAAGGGGCATAGAAAGGGATGTGAGTACCTTGTTAAGTGGGTTGGTTTCCCTCACTCGTCTAACACGTGGGAGCCAGAGGACAATATAAAAGAGCACACCGACAAAGTGCTCGAACAGTACAAACTCGCTCGATGCCTTAACTAGATGGCAAGCCCTCACTCAGTAAATACTGAAAACCCTGGTTCTGATTATTTCGACTACAATGAATCTACCCTTGCCACCGACTTTGACTTCGCTGACAGTGACATGGAGGTCTCCACAACCTCTCCCTCATACTCCCCCTCCAGCTCATTTCCCCTCCCATGTGAACTACTCAGCTGTCCACTCTCCAGAGCACTGCCCTCTACCAACGCAGAGACTACCTCCTCACTTGAACCTGTTTCTGACGCCACCGGCTTCCGCCCGCTCGGTAGTCTCACCCTCTGCCATATGAAGCCCAACAAGGGCAAATCCTGGCACTGACCCCTGACACCAATGCCGTCAATCCCCCTCATTGATCGACTCTCAGCCGTGCCCTACGATGATGAACCTTTCAGCACCCAAGCCAAGTCCGCCTGACCGCTACCCGCTCTACCCATCCCTGGAACCTTACCATGCCAGCACTTACCAGAAGGTTCCGGATCTCCCATCTCTCCTGCCGAGCCGACACCACCTGTCATCGTCGTGGAACCCATGATGGCACAGTTCTTCGACTATTGTTGGCTGCTTATGAAGTACAACCCAGGGGACCCACTTGTCGGGGTCACACGAGAACAGGAGCAACGTTTACGGTTGCTGTGTCAGATCTTCTGAGGATCAGATGTAGTAGCCTCCTATGTTCCGAAGTTTCTCAACATCACCGTTAAAACCCCCGACTCCACAGGTAACACCACCTTCCTGGAGAACACTTTACACACTGCAATCTCCGCTATGGGCAAGGTTCAATATGATCTCGTCCAAATCTTACATCAAGATCTCGGCCCCGCCATTGCTAACTCCTTTCGTCACGCTACGTCCGATCAACCCAGAAGAACCGGTCTGGATGGGCTATGCCAGGTGGCTGCTGCTGCAGAGAGAGGAGGATCGAACCTTCATCGAATGGTCTCGCCACCGCCAGCTGAGTGGAGGAGTTTCCAGACACCACCGTGGAGCCCCACTAACTCAACAGGAGACCGATCGACTTATGGAGCTGACCCTACAAGGCTATCCGTCCCTCCGGTTAAGGTTGAGATGCTTCCTCTGGCCCCGGAATCGGAAGAACGAACGAAACAAAGGATCTTCCAGCAAGCTGCCATTGTCTTAGCCAAGAATTTGACCACCACTGCTACCGTCTTTGACTGGGAAGCTTTCCTCGATAAGGCATGTGAAAGCACTTGGGGGATCGCCGATCAGAAACCATATAATGCAATTCACATGCTTAATCCATTCCCTGCTGCTCCATTCATCATCCTTGAATTGGAGGATAAATTGCGTTTCTACTTAGGCAGTTGAATTCAAGTCCCTTCTGACCACCCTCTCTGTGTCTACACCTATTACGACTGCGGCTACCTCGGTCACTGGTCGTGTGGTCATGGGGCAGGCTCTTGCTGGTGCAATCCTGAACATGCAGCCGCTGTCTTCCCGTTCAGCCCTTCTGTTTCGCAGCCCTCGTCCTCCCACTCCTTGTCTCCCATTGTGTCCTCCTCTGGCCGTCGTTCACAGTCACTGCGTACCCTCCACTCTTGTCAACCAGGAGCTCACCACCCTTGAAGGGGGGGTGATGTTATGCCTCAACCCGGCTCCTTCCATTTCTGGGCTAGAGCTCTGGCTATGCACCTTTTGCCCCACGATTGTCCTCGTCCTCAGCTGTTCCCTTGTCGCTATCCTTATCAGGATACACGTTATTCTTCCCAACCGGCCCACCGGCCTTTACCTTTGGTAACCATGTGGTAACCGGTCCTTGTTCCGATCAACCTCGGAACTTCTCTTGTTCCGATTGGGCGTAACCCCAACTCCTTATCAAGACCTACATCGTGTGCCCTTCAACAGGGCTCTGTCTCCATTCTCGTTCGTGACTCCTTTGTTTCTCTGACTCATCTTTGTGTCTGCAGCCCGTTTGTAATATAGCTGCGCATAGTTGCTTCTCCTGTCGTGAGCCCACTTTGTGTGCTCACTCCCATTGGCTCGTTGATCCATACGTATCTTATGTCTCTGACCCGTTTACCTTAATTGTGATGTGCCCATGTCCCACTTTACTCATGTATGCTACTGACCCATTTTCCTGGGCCATGGACACTATCTCTTTACAGTTACATTACTGATACAGCTACAGTATATAAGACCGCTACTGTACCGCTGTATTCCCCTAACTTTTCGCTACCTTGCAACACGGCTCATATATTTCCATTCTTTGGGGATATGTGTGGGTCACCCAAGGGTGCTCAAAGTAACTACACACCGAGGTAAACCTTAGGTCGCTACACCATTTCTTTGGCGCTTCGAGCGACTCTTTGATTACACTGCTCTTTACGTTCCTACACCTTTCTTAGGTGCTTCGAGGAACTCGTGGTGTAACAGTGTCATTAATGAGTTCATAGGACAAGGTCAGCCCCTCCACCACTTCAGAATGTGGTCATGACTTCAGCTTCCCAATGGGCAAATCATGCAGTCTTTGTGGCAGGAAAAGTTCAAAGCCCCTTCTCAAGTATGTATTTCAAGGAATGTAAAGGTAAGTATAATAGTACCCATGCTGCAGGATACCAACACTCATTTAGTTTATCTACAATGGGCAAGAGCAAGTCAGAGAAGTTCAATACTTCACCAGACTTGTGATGAACTCAACTGAAGTTGAAGATGCCAAAGAAGCACAATTTACAGATGTCACAGTTATTCATCTGTACACTCTCCCAGATGAACAACTCCTGCAAGTCTTGTCAAACACACTTGTGGTTTCAAAATTTTCCAATCAACTTGTTGTCATGCATGGGAAGTCAATCATGAGTTTGGTCAGGATAGTACCACACTGTCTTAGGCATCCATCCAGTACTACAGAAGACTACTTTTTTTTAATGGAAAAGCCAGGGCTTGATATTTCACAGTTAGGAATACCATACAACAGTGTGTATCAAGATGAAGCTGATCAGGATGTGAACATTGAGTAATCACAGGTATTTCATTGGTAGTCCACATACAACAAGAAAAAAAGCATAAGTATGACATGTAATGACTGGCATGCAACACATGCAAAATTAAAGATGGGTCCACAAAAAATGAAAGCCAGCATTGAAGCTAAGAGACCTCTAGTTTGGTGTGCTTATGATGCTTGTGAACAGAAGCAGGGGACATATCAATTGGAGCCTTCCTTTTTGCACACTGTGTGGATATCAATAGGATCAAACAGGAGGATACAATAGGCCCAAGGTCTTGTCACATCTGCCCAATCTGGTTTGGGTTTCTACAGTAGTGAGGAAGAACCCAACATGGAGAGGCAGAAGTAGACACAAACCTGTTGAGTCAGACAATCTTAATTGCAATGGGTGATACAAACCTACTGTGATGCTGTAGTATCTTCAAGTGCAGTGAGCTCAGACTTAACATTGATATCCTGGGCTTTGACATGCTCCATCTCAAGAGAATTGTTAGAGTCCTTGAGTAGAGACAGCTTGTTATGAATGGCATTAAGTCTAGTACTCACATCTGTAACTCTAGTGAACATCTACTGGATGCTGATAGTTCCCTCATACACCTTCCACAGTGCTGCATGAGCAGCTCAGAGCTTGGAGCTCACCTCCTCAACCTCCTTTAAACACTGTAAGCATCTCAAAATGATTCTTCAGAAATGATGCTAAAAAAATGGAGGGAAGAGATACTCTTTTATTTTCCATGATTTTTCACAAAAAAGGCAAATATAATTTTTTCTTCTCTGTGCAGAAACATGGCTTAGTGGTAATGTCCATTAGCTTCTACACTAATTGGCATTAGCATCAATTCATGTTTTCTGAAAGAAAATAAAACATTATTTCTGCATTTTTTTTCTGGAACATCTAAAATAAAAGAGTATCTCTTCCCTTCCTTTTTTCAGCATGATTTCTGAAGAAACATTGTGAAATGCTTGCAGTGAAAGCTTCTTCCTCCAGCATGCACTGCCTCTCAGGAGAGAGACTGCTGCTAATGGCATCAGTGCTTCAGGCCAGAAGAAGTGTGACTTACATGGTATCCACAGTATGTTTTAGATGGATGATGACCTTTTTGATGCTGGGAGACTGGATGTCAACAGAAAAGAAATGTGTGTCCCACTTGGAAAGTGAGCCAGTGACCTCAACATAAATAATGTTGTCAACCACATTAAGCACATGTGTACCTGGAGTTGCTGACATACTAATACCTAAGAGAAAAAAGGGTCTGTGCACCAACACTTTAATTAAAGTTCTGTTGGAATGTGCCAAGTGAAGGGGAAACCACTAATGAATCTAATGGAATTACTTACTGTACCTCTTCACCCAACTCATCCTGACTGTCTCCCACAATGTCTGTAGGAATGACATCATTGTTACTACTGTAACACCTAATGAGTCAAATGGATTGCTTCTTCCCTCATCATTGCCAATGGACATCACATTCCAGCCATCTTTTCCCCTGTCACAGGTCCCTGACATGAATTTCTCACAGGCAAATGAGGTGTTGATGACCTCATTCCCCACCTTTATGAATGTGAGTGTTTCTGTTACCTACCAAAACCTATTGCCACATCCATTTTAGAGCACATATAGTCATGAACCCAGGCAAATAAACCTCCTTCAAGAGCACACAAAGCTGCTTGAAGGACACATAATAAAGCTTACCATAGAAAACAACACTCTCAGGTATGTGAATCTAATTTCATGGCCCATAATTAACCAATCTACATATGTAGGATGGCATTTCAGTGCCTGGCAGGTGCCATCAGTTTATGTGATGTGGACCCTTGCCAGTTTGATGGCAAGTCTCTCACTCAGATATCCACACTACTGAAACCAAAGGCAGAACCAGCACCCCCAACACCAAGTGACTATTCATCCATCTGCTTCTGGGATTGAGAAGACTGGGACAAGTACCTCAAGTTGCCTGAAGGTCAGACAAGCAACTGAGGAATGATGGGCTGTCTTGAAGACAAGGACAGCAACCCACCTTCATGCAAGACAGTGAAAGCCATCCACAAGGTTCTTTGTGGAGGCTGGGTGGAGCTTGTGGACTGAGAGCTTGCACCTCCATCATGGGGAAGACTCTGCAAGTGGCTGGCAGTTTATCCATGGCCTTATGGAAAATGCTTTCCCAGACTTCAAATTTGCTAATGATGAGTGGAAAGTTGATTATCTTGCTAGCATGACCTACCCTGCCTGGTGGAAGGTGATGTTGGACAATAATGGTAAGTGGAAGCAGAAGAAAGGCAAGGGACCCAAATTTGAGGATGACAACAATGATGAGAGCATGGATGATGTTGGCATGAAATGAAAGGTGTTGGCTTTCAAGTCAGAGGCAGGACCAGGGAAATGTTTCAAAGGTAGGTGATGAGTATATTCACATTGATCATGCTAACAATAGTTCACAAGCAACACACAAAGAGGAAGATGACCTGCCATCATCCACCTCAATGACTTCACTCTCACCTCCTATTACTTGCTTTGAACCACCTCCCATAGCTCCTCCAACTGAGACAATGCATACATTGTCTACTGATACACCTCACAATGGCAAAACCCTGTCTCCTTTGCTGATGCCCTCTGCAACCATGAGGAGAAGACTGTCCAGCACAATGCCATCACAACACTAGTGTGATATCCATAGACCTGCTGTAAGTGACCTTCAAATCTCATGACTGAAACTGATACTAGTACATTTCAGCACTGCACTTGCACTGGCCACCAGCAAGGTGCAAGATATTCCACTGCTATCTCCACTTGATACTACCCAGGAATCACCACCTGACTCAATGGATCTGGACAATGTAATGTCCAATGCAATGCTGGTTCTTGAATTAGAATCTACCATCCTGCCAGCTGCAACACCAACACTATCTATGATATGTACCTACTGTGGTCAACAATGCCACATCAGTGTCAGTCAACAAGTCTACCAAGGGCAGTGGCAAGGCAAAGATGTGCCCAGGACCATCTAAAAATGGGCAGTATGTTTCAACTAGTTAACTGATGTTTTGCTCATGCTTTCTGCAGTAATCCATGTGCTCATTGCTGGTGCAAGCAAGCCCAACCAAGTGGATCAACTGAAGAATTCCAAAAATATTATAATGGCTTGACTTCTGCACAATGAGGGGTAAGCATAATTGTGCCATAAGATGTTCAACATCCCATAAAAATGCAGGCATACAATGATGAGGCCACTGTTCTGGTAAGTCTTTCTTTTGCAGTCTATGCCACTCTTAATTTTGCTGGACAGGCTACAAGCAATAATTGGGACACAAAGACTATTTGCAATGGTACCCTCCACTAGCCTCAATATTTCCTCTCACATCACATGAGTACCCTCTGCTGAACCCAATATCCTTCTCACATGATCACATGATTATTTGGATGCTGTAATACCTCTTTGGTCACATCAGTCTCCACTCAGTTTAATACCCATCACCACAACACCTCACTTGTTCTCCCATTTGCAGCATGCATTTGTGGTTTCATTTAGAGCACACTAGTAGCTACTGCTAGCTACTAGCCCTAGTATTAGTAATGCTGTATAATATGGTATGCAAATTGGAATGAGATTTAGTCATATGAGAGCATATTTCATGAGAGGTGCAAAAAGCTGTTTGGATCATATGGTATCACATCTGACAATATCATATGACAAAGAACTCCCATACCTAACATATAAGTAGATATGATATTTTATGTTTGACACAAAATTCTAACATGGGATCACACAGGACTCTGCCCCAAAACAATGCAAATATAATATTCTGCAAGGTTTCATAGGGAAATATGTCAAGATATGTCTTACATTCACAGCCACACTGAAATTCATATTCCTCCACATGGAGTCACACCTGGAGATGTCCAGTTTTCACTGGGGGTCACCTGTGAGAGATGCATGTAGGACTGATGACACTTTTCAGGCTTATATCCAAGTAGTCACTTGTTCATACTGGATCTGTCAGCTGACAAGGGCTCCTACGGCAGTGACAGTGCTGTCTTGGATATACGCAAGACTGGCAAACCATGGAAACAAATATTCGACACGAAACGTTATTCAGTATATAGGTTGCTTGTTATCGCAGACGTGAAGCTGAACCCAGGTTGTTGGTGTCGGCTCCTAAGCTAGGATTCAATCTTGTGTTCTCATATAACTGCAGTTGTCAACCTTAGCAGTTCTTATCAGTAAGCGACATTGCAATACCTCTCACTGACAGGACACGTTGCAGCTGTGGCCTAGAACGCAACGCCTCGAGGCGGTGGTTCTTGATGGTATCACTGTACCCCACCCTATGACCGATGCAAGTTTGGTTGTGGTAAAAGTCAACCTGTGTTCACGCACAGCGTGCACCGAACACGCGCCTGTAAAGCTGATGGTCATGACCGGTTCACAGGTGATGGCCGGTCTACGTGCATCGGTTCCGAGAGCGCTCGATGTGTGAATAGGTATCTGGATAGCTCTCTTAGAGGGCATAATGAGGGGCGAAGTTAGATTCACGACGAAGATGTGTGTATATGTGTATAAAGTCGTTGTGAACGTGGCGGAAGAACAAAAAGTCGAGAACAATGAGAGGCGCACAATGTTGTATGTGACCCGAAAAGGAAACGAGTCTTGTTGTGGGGGCAGTTTATAAAGTAAACAACGGAAACACAGCCCCGACCCTGCATTCTTTTCTCCTCTGCTGGTCGTCGTCGTCGTCGTCTGCTACGGTCCCAGAGTCCTAATCATATCATGTCCATTCCGGCCTACCCAATCCACACCATTCATGGCTCGTTCGCAGGTCTTTCATCGTTTTCTTCTTACTGTAGACCCTCATCTGCATACGCTGGCGTCGTGATGGATAATCGCATCTTCTCGGACAGACGTTCCCTAGGCTTTGCGAAGGACGGTTGGAGTTCCCCCCACGTCTTGCCCCTTTCCCCACGCCGTCCATTTATGCCCGTGGCCATGCCCACAGTGGAAGCCCGTCGAGCACCCCCTATGCCGCGCACCCATGTTCCTCAGCTCACCACCTTTCCAATGCAGGAACCGTTCGACGATGCCAACGTTGTCCCTGTTCCCATTGTGAACAACGATGCTTCTTTGAGCGTGAATGCACCACAGCTTATCCCCCATGCGCGGACCTGCATGGCATATCAGTCGTCACATTTTATGGTCAAGTTGCCACGTACGACTTCGTTGGATACCTTTGTGCGACAACGAACCGCACAGAGGGCGGCTGTGCAGGATCACGAGGCGCGCTTAAAGGCTGTAGCTGGCATCCTGCTAAGTCGTGGCAATTCGGCAGGGAGGTGTGGCCGAAGGCCCCCACCAAACCGCGGTCACCGGACCTATAGACGTAGCAGACTGTCGACGATGATAAGCGTCGAGGACCTATGAGGTTTGCATCCATCCTCACGTGGTTCGTTGCATCACACTCACAGGCCGTGCGCAGATGCCCCTGCTGCGCATGTCGCGTCTCCGTGGTTCTTTGGTTCTTGGGATGAATAGTATGCAGTATACCGGACCCTTGTTTATTCCCTGTGTAGTTATCAGTCAAGTACTAAACGGATGTATGATAAGTCCCCGATGTTTCAAATCTGTTATCGCTCGGAAAATTGTAGAGTCCCCGCCTTAGTCATTTACCCCAAAGAGGTATTTTATTCCCACGCCAATCGGCACACAGATAGCACACTGCCTTTGCTCAGCCTCAAGGGATACGCAAAATAATCAGGCTGAGGGGCTAACGACACCTTTACTTACCACCTATCGTATGCAGGTCGTAGCCAGCCATGGCAGAGAGCAGATCATCTCCCTGAAATCCTTTAAATCACCCTCGGACATGTGAGCACGTTGCTGGCGCTCAAGCACGGTAGAATCCGGCATTTCTCTCGGCATAACAGGGCTCCCAGAGGGCCCAACTCTATTGCTCATGTTGGTTAAAATTGCGGGACAAGTCTTACGGCCGTACCTTACCCGCGACCGTCTCCCAAATCCTTGCCAGAATATCTCGCAGAGCAACATCTGCTTGTAACCCAGAGCCAATGAACTTTTCCCTGGCTACGGACAATCCGTTTAACACTACTCTCATCTCGCCTGAGGGTCGGGTGGTTTATCGGATCGAGACGCTCACTACCAGCTATGCGTTCACAGGGACGCTGACCACTACCGTGTCAAAAGTGGCTCCTAGCGGACAAAACGAAAGCGAATTAGGTCGTATCGTGTGGCAGTCTGGAAAACCCGGTACCGTGGTCGCCCACGGCCACGAATTACACATAGCTAAAAGCAAACTATGGGGGTCGTGAGTTTCTGCGCTTGATAATTGGGGTCGTTGAACATGTGGATGACCAACCATTCTTTTTTCTCGTGCGATCAGGTCGAGAACATTCACCGCTCTCAACGGTCAGTCGTATAAATGGTCCTTCGACAACGGATCATCGCTCGTAAGTACAGTATCATCCATCGGTGGTCTCGATAAGCTCACCAATCATCCCTGCACCGTCTCGCGCCTACCTGCACCCATGATGTCACTTTGCCACCCACCCAATGCACTTTGTCAACAACGACAACAACGCAAAAAAAGATGGCCAGCAACGACAGCAAGCAAGCACCTGCCGCGACTTATACGCCATCCACGCGATCTAACCCTGGTCTCCTCCATTTCACACCACATGGATTGACTATCACAGGAGACGTCCTTGTTACTTTCGTCTGTGTCGAAGGCGAACGGAGGAATTCTCAAAGAAAAAAGACGATGTAGTACCTCATCTCTTCCCTTCCTATCTCGTTCCCTTCTTTTCTTGCTTGGCCCCTTGATCGTTTTTCGTATCCCCCCTTTCTTGAAGCATTTAACAGGGAATGCACCAGTGTGGGAATCGGTTTGGTTTTATAGTTACGATTTTGCGTTCGACTCACATTAATACCTTGCGTGTGATGCACCGCTTTGCACGTTTAACGAGATTTACTTCCACGGAAAAAGAACAGGATCGATCGTGGGTTGATCGATGATTGATCGGTTTATTGATCTGTACTGTCCAATTATCTCAGTTCGCCTGCGGCTCGTCGCCGTCAACCGTTGGAGTGTTACATGGGTTAGGTGATGAGTACATGGGATCTGCAGTGGAATCGTGTATGTACATTGCGTCATTGGACTGATGAGGGCGGGTTGTCCGGTTTGTAAAGGTCAAGATGGACATTCAGCAACAGAAGAAAAAAAGCTGCACAGAATCAACTAACACGGCATCGTGCCTGAAGCCAAACGGTCACTAAGCTGGCAGGGGAAATAGAAGTATCGAAATCATCCTTTGTGGAGTGTATGTGCGCCTAACTGGAAGTGGGCACGAAAATAACTATGCTAGGTATCTACTAAACCGTATGCACAGTTCTATAGTGCAGCCAACTATAGATGAATATTACCTACCGTGTGTATCTGCATATGGACCATCAGCTCTGGCTATCACTCGCGGATGGGCCGGATATTGTATTGGCCACGTTGCCTGTGAACTCCGTGGCGTGGAGCGACCGAGTAGGTTGTCCATTGTCTTCGTGGATGCTCGATTCATCGCGATCGGCGCTGATTGTGGGAACACTGTTTCCGGAACGGTCCCGACTCTTACGGGGCCCATGTTCCAGAGCTTTGTCGGGCATCTTTCGACAGGGCACACATCGCACGACAAGCCATGTTGAAGGAAAGAAGGGTCCCCACATCAGGCCCTCCGATATCATTCAAAGCCGCCGTGAACGTACCGGTAACCGAACGATATACGCCATCAACGTCGAACACGCAGCAAATATAAACACATCGCGAAGTGCAACGGCATACGAATCCCGTGCGGCTTGTTGTAGGTCCGGCGGAAGACTAGCCACTAATGTGGCAGAATGACGAATATTGTTGATGATCTGTGGAGTGGACGTTGTTAACCCCATGACTTTCGGCCACACATCACCACTCGGTGCTGCGGGAACGGGAACGCACGCACCTCCGTTGCATCGGGTCCGTATATCCGTTTGCGCAGTTCGGAATCCAGTTTGGATTGGAACAAGGCCGACGACACTGCAACGCCGCTTACTTGACCTAAACACCATAGAAGTGTGAGCGCTCAACGGTTTAACAGTCAGGAACAAGGATAAGTATCACCTAACCCCCGAAAAACCTGACCAAACCCAGTGCCAACGGCCATCAGATTGTCTAAGCATGTCCGTTCAGTCCCTGGCACACAACTGTAAGTGACTATGATGACGAACCTGGAAGATGCGCCAGCAGTGCAACTGACGACCAACCAGGTGCTCGTC
This sequence comes from Pisolithus thermaeus, assembly GCA_024663475.1. Classification (NCBI taxonomy): domain Eukaryota; kingdom Fungi; phylum Basidiomycota; class Agaricomycetes; order Boletales; family Pisolithaceae; genus Pisolithus; species Pisolithus thermaeus. The sequence continues at coordinate 63,640 of JANFAF010000177.1, forward strand.
AGCTACTGAACGTTTCATGGACGACAAACGCTTATCATACCAAGTGTCGTTTGCAACACCACGGCATTCCCAAATCCTAACGGAATCTACTCTAGCCATCAACATGGTGGGACGACGGACGATGATTCGGCTTGATTTACAATACTCAACCAGGACTGCAACGGTCCCGAGTTTTCACGGATAAAAGTTATGAGAAGGCTGCCAACGAAAGGAAAGAAACCGAACATAATGTTGATCATTTTATACCTTCCGGTGCAGTGCATCGTGTAACTGAATTGCAGCTATCAACGCAAGTTATCAATGATCCTACTGCATATACTTGCCCAGCGAACAAGGAACCACATGACATAGCCATGCTATTCGGAAGTAAGTGAAGTCCTGTGTATAGTCAACGTCGCTATTCCATATGTACGATATTGATGACCCACCAGCTGTCGAAGTACTCGTCAAGGCAACGGTCTGGAACCACATGGGGAAAAAATACATGACCGAAAAGTTGCACATCGCAACGAGAAAGTTGCTAACTCCGACGATCACGGGAACTTTCTGGCGTAGGAGGATGGGAGCGAGCACCGGTTCAGGAGAAATACATAGTTCTACCAAAATGAAGGCGACCATGAACGCGATTCCGAGGACAAGCGATGCGACGACCAAAGGGTCCGACCACTGTAACCACGACATGACCGCCGTGACTAAAAAGGACATCAGACAGCACTCACGGATAGATCTTCACTGAATTTCATGCTCAAAAAGACCAAGAATGATCCGATCTAGACCACCGCTTCATGCTTAAGGCTTGACAGGTCAGCACAAATGCTTACCGCAACCAGGAGGGTAATACTACCGCCCCAATCTATTCTCTTGAGTACATCTTTCACACTCCTTCCCATGCCCTGTCCGAGGCTATGAAACGACCATGATCATTGTTATTTAAGCGGCGGCGCTCACTGGGGTTACGTAATGCAAATTGCAGGTTGTTAATGTGAGCGACAGAGCAAAAAGGGGTATCTGCATAATGAAAGCCCATCGCCACCCGAATCTGATTAAGCGACGTATGAGATGGACGCAGAGTATTTGAGCATGGACACAGACAAATCATTGACGAGGCCACCTAATGGCCCTCCTAGACCCATACCCAACTGGTTAGGAGCCCGTTAGTCGCAGGTCCGTAGAACAAGGAATGAATAAGACACACCCCACTGAAAAGGCTGGAGAAACCTTGCGCCAGACCTCTGGACTGAATCGGCGCTCATCCTTTCACGCTCTGACAACGAAAACGAATGATGTGCGTACACGCATGCTATACATATCGCTCATGATAATCCTAGAAGTATCGTTAGGATTACGCATCGGTGACTACAGTTCGACTTACGTCGTAGTCGTCATTATTCCACCGCCACCCACGCCAGAGAGCTAAGTACTGCATGTTCAATACGACGGCGACGTGTCCTGCCGTGCAGATAGAGCTTACGAAGCGCGCCACCACAAGCATTTCCATATTCCTTGAAAATCCGCAAGCAACAGTTCCCAGACATGCAAAGAAAACGGCTAGCTGATTTGCGCCTCTCCGCCCCAACACATTACAGAGGCGCCCATAAAGTGGAGTGAAGGTGCAAACAGCAAGCAAGTACCTGAAAACAATTCATATTATCTTCGTTTACGTAGATAGAGGGCAGAGAGGAGCTACTTGCGATGTTCCGAGCCAACTTGCTTCATTTGATTTGTTAAACTCAGATGATATGGACGGAATTACTATACAAACAACTTGTGTCAAGAGATCAGGAGCCTGGAATTACCATGTGAAACCCATACGTGTCGCGACGAGCGTGGCTAATAATCCCAGAGGGAAGATCGTTAGTAGAAAGGGAGAGCAGAACCCTGAAACATACTGTTCAGTGTCTAAATTGTGATCCTGTAAACGAAACGCTCCCGACAGCACACATCAGCGACACTTACCGATAGGAAGGTGGCCGACCACAAACCAGCCAATATGGCGTAGCGTGTCGATCTGGATGTATCCAGAGGCCCAACGGCTGCGGAAAGTTTTGAGCCGGTCTTTCCAGTAACTGAATGGTCGCTATAAGTGGTATTTGGAAGTAAAGGGTCCCGTTCTGTGGCCATCGCAGCAAGTTGGCAGTCTTAGGCGTGAAGAGGGGAAGTGACGCTGAATTCCTCGTGACGGCCCGGTATTTTCACTAGGCGAAGCTTTGTCGCGTATTAGCTACACCGTTATGATTTACGATGGGATCAGGTCTTCTTACCCACCGTTGCTGTTCGTTCAGTGTTACCACTGCAGGGACTAGCCGGAACAGGTGTGCCATTTATTCTCCGCTTCGGTCCTCCTTAGTAATGCTTCGTTATCATGTACACCGTGCCGTCGCGATGAGTGCAAGGGGCCGGAAAGCGTTTCTTGCTACCGCCCGCTCCCTCCGTCTCTGTCAGCTCACCTCCCGGATTCTCTTGAACATCCGACACAGAGACATTTACTACAACCCGCGTCATACTTGAAGTCTAGATCCTTCGGGCCGTCTTTGCACCATCATTTGCTTCGTTGTACCGGTGCGGATTTCGTATCCGTCGAGTACTTAGGACCGATGTAACAGGGCAGGAACTTGTTGTCCATCGCTGACTTTGTTAAGAGTCACGCTCCCGGGCTTCATCATCAGATAAATTGTGGTCTGACTTTCCATTGAATTGTAGCTCTCAGTGATCTTCATATCCGTCTTCCAATTCCTAACGCAGCGCGCTCAGTTGCACCGTACGTTATTTTCGGTTTGAACGTCGTTAGGATTTAAAAAAAAAGACTTCGACTCCGTGTCCATGTCATGCCTTGCCCATCCTCCGCGGCCCGTTGTAATTCTCATAACGAATATTTATGTAAGTCGGTTGACGGGCATCTTCATCCGTTCAACAGACATCAATGGAGGTGTACTCGTTAAGATATCTTTTGCTTGGGGGCTAGTTTGATTTCCTCTTAAGTGCAACGATGTTCCAAAGTCACTGGCTCTGTTCCCTGCCATCCATCAGAGGGTGCTTCAGAAATAACAGACAATAACAGGTGTCCTTAATGATGGTCGTGTAGCTGTTTCGCGCTCCTCGAGGTCTCACTGTTCACATAAATCATGGGAGTCCGGTTAACCGGACATCTTCGTTCTCCGCGGTGTTTCTACCAGCAATCTGAGACTTCCAACCAGGTAAACTCGGGTATTATATTCTATGCGGAGGCCGCAAGTTTCCCCGCGCCGGAGTCACGGTTGGACTCGCCATTTGCAAACCACAACCTCTCAGAGCATCGAGGTTTCTCGTGGCCGCTTCCGTCTCCTATTCCATTATTCAGGCTACGCTCCAACCGCCGAAAGCTAATAGGGCAAACAAACGGTAATCCAGCGTCAATGCCACCTACCCCAGTTTCCAAATATACAACATAGTCGTAAGTCCTCGGGATCAAACACAAACTTGCGAAATCGAATCATACGCATGAATGCCTCGGCGAACTGCTGGAGTTACTCATGAAACCTGTTCATTCTGGTCTGTGAATAGTTGAGATACCGCATTCTCTTCCCAAACAAGTGATGCAGGGAAGCAACGATGTGCACAGTACTTAACTAAATCTCATCCTCTGGAAAATCAATGGTCCGCTGCGCACCTTCGTGGCCATGACACCCTCTTGGTTACACATATCGGCAAAGTGATCCTCTTTTACTCCTGAAAGATCTCGAGTGGCACGTGACCTGCTCGGCTTATGCTCAAGAAGAGTACTTGTCGGTCCAGATGAGAAGATGGCGGACTTGTAAATTGACGCCCATGAAGCTAGATCCTGTCCGGTAGGTTCTCCCCCCGGCGGCCGAAGGTCATATTGCAGTGTTGGAATCATGGAGCTGTGGACCATGGCGGGATACGGTAGCGGTCATTCAACGTTCTAGATGGTGTTGGAGGCGTGGACAAGGTCGAGCACATCGTTTGTATCAAGCAGGGGAAGGGAGAGTAAGTCGTATAACTAATCATTTCACTCTGACCCACCGTAGGTTTCCTCCGCTGAATATTCCATGGACCCCTGGAGATTACCCTAGATTACCTAGCCAACAAGACCAATTGTCGTCCACGTGTCCAGGACCGCGTAAGTAAAGCTTTGCTGGTCGTAACTTGAGACGACTGTTAGGGCCACGGGCACCACAATTTTCCCATTTGATCTCCGCGAAAAATGGTATTACCTTTGCTGGCTTCGTGTGACAATGCCACGAGGGCACGTCAATGAAATATGTTCCGTTAAGCTCTTAGGGCGTGATTGCATGCTGTGGACCGACACTCGGCAGAGTTTGTAGCACACGAACTCTTCAGTCAAGAACAAACATAGCAGTCGACAAGCTAGTATGACACCAAGAATGATCAAGCAGCATGAGTAAACTTATCAATATACAAATCCCTGTGAGGCAAATGTAAGAAATAGGCTTCTGTACCGGAAGCATTGCCGGCGCAACAAACACGGCGGCGGCGGACAATAACGGTAACCCTTCCTCCCCTTTCAACGTTTCGTCGCTGCTTGCTGACAAGTGGGGCACATGCTATTTATATTTGGCGCTATAGGAAACGTGGCGTCAGTGATAGATCAGACAGAAGGCGCAACTGAAGTACAGTATTGTTGAGGGAATTGACGGCTGAGTGATTGCAGGTCATTGGTAAATTGTATAGCAGAAATTACGCAGTGAAAATTGCGACAGGACGGTGAAAGCGTGGCAAGGGTTCATGGGCAAAAAAAAAAGGACGGACAGCGACAAAATCCAAGGTTTAGTAACATCATAGATTGTCTAGAAGCATCCCCGCAACGTACTATTGCCAGCAAGTTTGTTTACACTTTGGAGGGACGCAATCACGGGGATGATTTGGACTAAATTTGCAGTAATGGTTGTCGCACACGATCTGAATGGGAACGTCAGGAGTGTTCGAGTAAGAATCGTTAGGCTGAACGGACAAGCTCCTCCGGCTACGGATTCGTCAGCTTCGTGGGGAACATTGACAGACATTATACGTACCAAAGTAAAAGCATGACCACAGACTACGTAGACGTTACGGACACTAGTAAACGCAGCACGCTGTGAGCGGTGCCTGTATAAGAGGGAAGCATGGGACTCACTGTCTCCAGCGGCACATTGTAGTGTGGGTGGACAAGAGGTGTCTAGCAGGCGTGGAGAATTGATTACAGGTTGGAGGGCATACATTTCCTGGCCGCCCTTTTATTGGCTTTCGAATGAGATCGGGTCGATTGCATGCAGGAAATCGGGTCCCCAAGACCAAACGTATCGACGAGAACAGATTGCCGTTACCAATTTCGTCGAGAAAAAATTGCGGCTTTGAGCGAATTGATAGGATGTTTCGGAAGGTGTAGTCGAGGAAGTTTGATCGTAAAAAGGAACGAGGAGCCGAGAGGTTGAAAGGCAGATAATACCCTTCTTCCCATCATGCCACAAAGCACCCATTGAGAATGAATTCAGCGACGTGTCACTAATATGGATAAATGATGAGCGGTGGAAAGATGGTCACTTACAAAATATTGCGTGTGGTCACCCTGGTCACTCCGGCACGACGAACGGGATGAGTGAGGGAAGGTGGATATGGAAATCCGCTAGAAAAAATTGCCGCCAGGGCAGCAAATTCCTTCGATTCAATCCCTGCCCATCTGAGACGTGCGCCGGAGTGCTGCTATAATGATAGCTCGTCTTTCTCAATTGTCCAATGCACGCGATCCCTGCAAGGCTGCAAGGTACGAGGTGTTCGGGGTTAGCCGGCAGCGGAGATTCGTAATGGCCGAGGTGGGAAAGTATCCGTTCGCTGACTAATAACCCAAAATTGTGCTTTCATGATATTTACTCAGTGCAACTCCCGCAGGCTCTTTCAAGAAAACAAAGCAGCATGCCAAATTCAAGGAAACCCTTGGAAAAGGAGTGGAGATCGAGGAAGTTCTATGAGCATGGTATGGTCAGTCTGCTTTAGACGTGACGTCGTTGTCTTTTACGAACGCTGTTCCTTCTAGGATGGCCTTACCCTAGCGCTAGCCATAGCTAATGCAGAGGAGGACAAGGCATTGCGCAAGGTGGACAAGCACCGCCGGACACAGGTAGGTATGGCGCAACGCGATGGGAAGGAGGCTCATTCATACATGTGCTTAGGAACCTGCGAGTCGATCTGGCTGTCAGCATCGTAGTAATGACAAAAAAAGCAGGCTGGTAATCCAATGATTCGGCTTTGATTCGATCCAACGTACGCTGACTACGTGCTTGGTCATATCAAGGAAAAGGCTAAAGCGATGATCGCACAACAACACGCACTATCGAAAAAGGAAAAGGCCAAGTCTCGAAAAGAACGATCGAAGCGGGATGAGGCTCGTGCATCAACAGCGAGATTCACTATCCCGGGGCCTTCAGGAGCTACACCACACAAGAAAGTCACGTTCGCATGAGTTAATTACCCTGTCAAGCCCCGCCGTCGTGACTGTGGTTATATCACTGGTCCTGTTCCTGACACCTACAGAGTTCAAGCACCAATGGAAAGTCAGGCAACTGATATGGTGTCCGCCACTGCCATGCTTGGGTTGACCGGCCCGTACGGTGATGGAGCACCCTGCGTAGATGAATCCGCACTAGTACGTCAGAGATGCAGGAATGGTGTTGCGCAAGTTATGCAATTCTCTTTTCTTTGGATGTCATACGCATCTGGCTTGCAGGACTATATGATGAATTCCAGATGTATAATGTGAACTGTAGTTACTATATTTCTGTGTTAATGTTCAAAAGGGTTCGCTTGGAATTGCGTGCATCTCATTCAGTCAGTGGCGAACACCCCAGACTAGACATTCGATGCGGACAAGAAATGGGGATTGATCGTTGAATCTATTCTGGGAAACCAAGGCTGCTGAACATCCTTTTCACGAGTTTTCTCCGGGAGAAGTGTGTTGCCTCGTGCAAGTTGGTGGGCAGGTTCTTCGTCACCCCCACTCCTCATCAACATGCTGATCGAGTACGACTTGCGCCACGGCACCTGGTACCCCGCTACTTCATCACCATGTGTCACATACCATAGGGAGAGACAACTTACCCTTGCTGTTTCTATAGCCAATGAACCTCGCACTCGTGTTCTAATCAACTCACTTAGACTTCGCCATCCCAAAGAGTACCCGTGCTGAGGTGAGTGTATAACCTCACCTTTTCGCTGGAAAATCAGTGTTCGTGCGGTCGCGTCAGCTCTGAAAAACCGACACCGCATGCCTCTGGAGATGGTTGTCGTAATCCATCGTTCAACTGATCGTTCTTACATTGAATTCACTGACTCGGAAAATACGTGAGCGGGCGTGCCACGATTGATCCTTCGCAGCGTTGGGATATGCGGACGACTACCAACAGCAAGGCGGAGAAATGCTAGCCGTATCTGAGGGCATTTGGCAATCCATTTGACTGTTCAGCTCCGTAAATTGAGCAGAATTCCTGAGTAGAAAGCTGCCCAACGTACTTGCAGGCAATCATAGAAAGGTAGGAAGTCGCGGTGTCGGACGCCTCACATACTGGTGTTTTTGATTGGATTAGGGAATTACCTTGCTTGCAAGGTTTCTGTCGCACCGTAACCCCCGTGGGAACTGGTGTTCATCTGAAAGTCCTTCCTTTTCGGGCATGCACACATCGCAGCGATGGCAGCAGTGATGTATACAGTATGTATGTACGTTACAGGATGTGCCAGGCAAGAACTACGAGAAACAGATGTGGTAGACAGCACACAAATCAGCGGCAGGAAATAGAACATTCGTTGGTTTATAGGCATGTGGCGTAGCAAACAACAACCGTACGGCCCCGAATTCGGAAATCATGCCGACCTCAGGTTCAACCACTATGCTTTGTTCTGCTCGTCTAAGAGGGCCAGCCAACCATCCTTTGCGAGTAAATCACTGGTAGTGGATTGTCTGGAACTTGTCATAAATGGCATGCCCTACTCGAGAGAGGGTGCAATCCATGCCCGGTCTTGCTGGTACAGAGAGAGCCTCCGCAGGACCGACAGTAACAGCCTTACATTATCTGTGCACTGTAGTGTACCCCCATTACTACGTTTGCACTCCCCGAGTTGCAGTTATCAGAAGTCAGTTTATTCCGGAAAATGAGCAGAGTGACCGTGATGTCACGCTGCAAATGCTTGAGTCGGCCACGAGTCACAGCGGCCGGTCGACCGAGTTGCAGTTATCAGAAGTCAATATTCAAGAAGTATTGTGTTATGTAATCAAGAACCATCTTGGGACACCGTGGCAGGTGGTTCGTAGATGTTGCATTGCGACCCGACCACGACACCCAAGGCATTCTGGTGGGTTGGTAGGCATCCTGATCCCTGACTCATTCACGTGCTGACGATCGGTTTCCCATTTAGCCAGATCCTTCTGACTTGTCTTCACAGATTGATTATTGATATCTTTAGTCATCATAAGGCCTGCAACTCGGAATGTCGTTGTACACCCCCGTGTTTCCCTCTCTCCACGGATCGGGTAGTCGCCCACGAAGGAATTCACATACTTCTACACAGAACGCCCAAGGATATGCAGACGTCTTGCGCGACGTTCACTTGTTCCTCTCGACCCAAGGCGAGGTGTTATCGCCTCCTTCACGACCTAGCTCCCCGAATTTCGAAGAAAAGGTCTCCCAATTAAGGGAGAGGGCAAGGGAAGCCTTCTATGATGCGAAGGGTGAACCTTCTAATGGTATGTGGACGAATCTAAGCGAACAATTGAAGATGGGGTGCGTGAGAGGACGTTACCACGCCCTTGCCCAGCAGGGCCCGGAGGGTCTTGGAGAAAACGTGGAGTGGATCTTGCCAGAAACAGAGGGGGAGTGGTTTGCATTGGAAAGTAAAAGGGAGGAGTCCAGAAGGCTGAAGAAGTTGGCGGCGTCGCATCATGGCCGTACTACCCCGTCTTTCTATCAGTCTGTGGCCAGCAATCTCGCACGTGCAAATTCGGCTATTCCACCTCAAGGTGAAATGCTCGAGAAGGGTATATCTACCGTGTCTCGGGAGACAATCCGAAAGGCGGAGGAGAAGGTCAGGAAGTGGCAGGCGACGATTGTTCCAAGCTCTGTGCCGGATTTCGGACAGCCGTCGGCAACCTTGAGGACGGACATCGAGAGCTCACTCCTGAAGGGGAAAACTATAGCTAAAGAGAAGGCTAACTCTTCGCTTGACTTTCCCGTTGTGAAACGAGCCGCCGGTACTTCGGACGTGAAGGGGAGAAGTCCTCCTCTCGTGCTTCCTGTTTCCAACCATCTCAAAGGTCTTGGCAACTCGACGATGGGGTTTACCAGCCAGGGGTCCGCTGTTGGCATTGGGGATACACATCGTGGTAAAAGTGTGGGCGTTGACTCGAACGGCACCCGTAAAACAGCCAGAATGACTAGTGCTAAACCAAGGATTAATGACTACCCCGAAGCGGTGCGGTTTTCTTGGTTATACTCCTTGTCGTTCTTAACTTTCTATATGCTCTCAGTCGTTTCTTCCGCCATCCTTTCCGCCGCAGTTAAGTACCTCGACACCTCCTCAAAGAGCAACGAGGGCTCCTTTGCGAACGAAACCACCGTTGATATTGCCCCTTCCTCCACCATCGTCAACGCCATCTCCGTCGACTCCTTCCGTGCAAGATCACATCGGGCAAGAACCCTACGCAGCTAACGTACAATCCTGTCCGCCACAATTTGGCACACCGCAATCACTGCACCTTCTTCCACCATTCTCATCAGATATCCCGATTGACTCCCCCATCACACAGACTAAGAAGCGGACGGCTCCGTTCCGGGTAACACCCCCGATTGGTTTTGAGGATGAAGTTGTCGCCCGAATCCCTGCCCATGAGATAGATGGCTGGAAGGTACCGCCGGGCGATACACGACGGTCTGCAGATTCTGAGGCGTTTATGGTGCCCGCACAAACTCCCATCACGCACAGAGTTGAGGCAGGATTCACCACCAAAAAAAACTTGTCACCGACAAAATCACATTTTTCCTCGCATGCTTCGTCCCCCTCCGCGTCCTCCATATCAAACCGAAACTTACTTTTACGTTCTCCACAAAGCCCCGTATTTTGCTTTGCAGATCAACCTGACGCCTTTCGGCCTCCCTACACGTCTACTCAAAACGGACCAAAAGCCCGTGGTCTTGCGAGCAGTGACCTTTTGGGAGTGGGATACAGCTCTCAGTTCGACGTAGAGAAGCATGTCGATCGCGTCAGCGAACTATTGGAGAAGGAAGTTGACTTTGATAGCTGGTTAAAAGACGCAAATACGGTCGGTGACGCGCTTGAGGAACGGAAAGCTTGACACGACTCGCTTCACCGGCCCCTGTACACCTCGTTTTTATTTATGAATATCTTTACTTCGATCCTGTTTTATCCACGCGTGAATGGAGCAAAATTTGGCCATACAAGGGAAGCTCAAAGAACACGAGGGCGATACGTGTGTCAAATGGACCTTGCCATTTGGGGACGCGTTCTTGGCCACGTGACCTCCGTTCGATATCGGCACATGGTTGGAGTGACCACCACTTTACGCTGTGAACAGCCACCGTTATACACGGCTGCACCCTCGACGACGCCGCTCACGATGAGCAGGCGAGACTCAAAGGTCTCGCTGAATAACAGGCAGAACGATGCTCTGACCGAGTTCGAGAATTGTAAGTGGTCTCTATGAATGCGACTTGGGCGACTAAATTTCGGTGGCAGTCAAGAAGAAATTCCTGCTCGCAAACAAGCACATCACCAAGTGAGTTCACACCTGCGTCACTTCTGTCGTCCAAGGGCTGACGTCGAGGACCATCGGTAGACTTAATTCTACTCTCAGTGTACGGATAGAAGAGCTTCAGGCGCAAATATCAACACTCTATGTGGAAAATCTCCGACTTAGAGCTTCTGAGATTGCGCTCGCTGCGCAGTTGAAGAAGGAGCAGGAAAAGTCTAGGAAGATCCTTGCGGATGCAGAGGCTGCGGTAAACCTCTTCTATCGTAGTGCCATGCTAGTCCTGATATCCGCTTACCTCTTAAGACATCCAACCTCTCTAAACATCTCGGATTACTGAGGCAGTCATTTGTAACGGCTTCTGATCCTTTACCAAATTCTGCCTTTAAGCCTGTCCCTAAGGCTCGTCGTCCTGTCCCCGACCCGCATGCCTCTCCCATAATGCCACGACTCTCCCGCGCTCCCAACATTCCCGGAATCACTGAGGACGACGAATTAGCATCAGGGGAAGATGAAGAAATGAATGAAACTCCTGTTACTGCTCTCTCTGAATCTTATCGGTCCGCGCGAGATTGGGAGATAGTGTCCAGTTTACCGGTAGATGCTCATCGCGACTCTCCGCCACCACTACCATCTTCTCTTCATGTCAACCTCATGGAAAAGGAAGCCTCTTTCAGACCCAAAGACAGAAGACAGAGTGGCCTGTTATCCGTCAACACCAACGTTGGAATATCAGTGCAATCGGAACGACCCGAAGGGTTGATACCCCCACGAGCTGCCAGTCCTGCATTCGGATCTCCTATACGTAGACAAGCCGGACTAGCTGAAGATGACGAAGAGAGACAGGCCGAAAGGGCGTTGGACCAGGGATCGATCCTCGTGGACGATAATGACACCGTATCAAAGCCAAGGAAAGAGAAGAGAGAGAAGAAGTTGAGGCACGCAGAGAGGGAGCTTACTCCAGACGAAACGGATGGTGGCTCCTCGTCAAGGACAAAGGAGAGGAAAAGGCGTCGCGAGGATGGATTGTCGGGGCTCAAGGATGTCACGAACTCGCCTAGGAGTCGTGACACATTACCTCCATTAGACGTCAACGCATCTGGTACGTATGTTGTCTTGCGCGTAGTTCGCTGGCCTTGTCATCGCTCGCCTCCACAGATCATGACCGACAACGTGCACCGAACAATGAGGGTGCCACTCCGACGTCTGCGGCAACTTCGGCAGCTACTCCAAGGACTTTCCTGTCAACATTCACCACTCCTGCAACCAGCCCACAAATATCTCAGCTACCTTCTCCCCGCAGTTCCAGCCCACTTTTGCGAGAGACGGCAACGACCCTGGAGCCTGAAGTTCTCGCAAATGGTCGCGAGAGAAGGATGCGCAAGAGCGTCAACTACGCCGAACCAAAACTTAACACGTGAGAAACCAAGCGACTTGGTAGCATCTTGACATCACTGATAAACTTTTATATCCAGTAAGATGCGGAAACCTGATCCTGTAGCACCCCCTGCGGTCACTTCGGTTCCGAAAAAGCGGATCTCTTCAAGTCTAAGAGGTGATGAAGCAGGGCTAGACGGCTCTTCTCGATCCAAGACATTCGCTCCTCAGCCACCACCTTCATCGAGCTCTTCGTCGACTTCGTTATCTGTAAAGCGCAAAAAGTCGCGGCCTTTTATACCACTTGATGATGACGACGACGAAAGTGACGGTGCTCAAGCTGATGCCGAATACGGTTATAGTTTAGCTCGCTGGGTAAACGTTGACAGCCGGCGACGCAGTACTCAGAGTAGCAGCAACCTCCACACGACGCCTGAAGTTAACGATGTACGACGACACAGCGTTGCTGTATGACGAGTTTTATGACCCCCAATTGCCTTATGGTGGTATTCTTTCATAGGATTATTTTATACTATTGACAGAGTAGCAAGGTTATGGATACAACAACATGCCACTCACATAGTACCAGTACATATCATCGCATACCCTCGTTGTAATTATACATCTTCCTGTCACTTTTCAAAGCAGCCAGCCATTGACGTTACCTTGTTGAGGGATTTTAATAGAATTGATTGTTGGCGGAAGCGTCGTACGGCACCTTTACATATAACATAGTAAGTGAATTTTGTGTATACTCCGCTACAGCCGCGAGCCCCACCTAGCACCGATGCAGCCAATGCACACATCTAAATGTCGCAGGACTTACAGCAGCATTTAGGGGGCTGGCGGCACATCCAGTACTGGGAGGCGTATCAAGAGTGAAGCGCATCGATTGAGGGCGTGCACATATGCAATAGCCAAGACACGCAGAACGTACCATTATCGAGTCATTTCTTCGCGAACTTACAGGGGGTCTTCCGACTTGGGAGGACTCTTTTGTAAAGATCGTAAGGTGCAACCATCGCTAAACTCATGCCATGTCTATAGGATATGCTCCACAGGCTCCATGGTGAATGGTAAAGCCAGAAAAGCGGGCGATGCCGGGTCTACAGAAGGGAAAAATCCGCAGAAGCATGTATGTAGCACATTAGAAAGGTCCCTGACCGCTATAGAAGGTTGATCGGTTACCCCTTCGAACGACTATGAGTTGGTGACCCTACCTATTGTACCTCGGAGCGCCATGAACTCCTCCACAAGGACGGTCAGTGAGCTCGCTCTGTGCCAGGACTCCTAGGGATAGTTTTAGTCTCAGAAAAGACAATGTTGCAAATAGGAAAGGGTGGCTCAAAAGTTCTCGGCATCACAGCCGATAGTCGTATACCGTTTTGCCTCGCTCAAACTGGCGTAATCAGCCTCACGCGCAGAGGGAGGATGTTCCCCAATCTGAACGCCACTCTTTTCTTACTTGCGCATGCCCGGAGGTTAGTTACGTGGAGTCTGTGTGGGCTCCACGAATCGTACAGCAAATTTAGTGTTTTCCCGGCCCGGCTTCTGAGGGTTCGGGGCCTGGGGAAACCTCAGGCCGGGCCGTGAGCCCATAAGCCCATGTAAGGGCTCGGCTCGGCCCCAAAGCCATGGCCTGACGGCCTGAGCCAGGGCTTGCAAGTCAAAAAAAGACAACTACGAATATGAATGCGTACAGACAGCTCAAACGAAGGTCAGAGGCATGTTGGTATAACCTGTGTTAGCACAAAAAGTGAAATATTTCAGGGAGGACACCGGCACACATCGTGCTTCTGGTGTCGTCCAGTAGGTATTGGCGAGTGGAGTCACCTCCCAAAGAAGCGAGAGGTTTGACTAAGGATTGAGTGAGAGACGTGTCAAATACAAGGAGAGGAGGGAGAAGAGAGGGGACAGTGTGCCAATGAACGACGGCAGAGTGCGGTGATACGAAACAGAGGCAAACAGTGGAGGAGAGTTTAAAGTGCACGGGGGGGAGGGAAATGGGAGAATATGCGCACCCAATCCTTAGATATTCATAAAATGGGCCAATAGTGGTGCCAACCACCAAATGACCTATAACTCCGGAACAGCGGCAGCGGGGTGTCGCAAAAGGAGTCATTGGAAAGCTCTCGTTGAGTATAATCTAATTGCAAATTCGCGAGAGGGCCGGATGGGCGGTTGTCGAGATATCATGCATGAAATGTCGGGGGGGTGGGGGAACAGGTGGAAGCACAATTAAACCCTACTCCAACGCGTTGGTCTCAGACCCTTCGACACTAAGAAGTTGTAAGTACGATGTTTTCTGCAACAGGCAGATGTTTAGCTTTTTGAGAAGCCGTTGCTCAGTGCTCATAGTCACAGTGCTCTTGCGGTACCCACAGCGGATCTCTCCAATGGAAAACTGTCATTCACGATCAGAGCGATATCGATCTTGTACGTGTCAAGCTTGGTAAGTCTTCCCCTTCGGATGCTAGGATTCAATTGCTGCATGTTTTCCCCAGACAATGTAGAGTGGAGCACCTGCGGTCGTGCTGTATTTCTCGATCATCTCGTGGATTATTACACCTCTAATGAAGCGGATTGCGTGTTCTGCAAGGGTGGGCCAGAGACGGACATACTAGTACATTCAGGAAGAATCTCTAAGAAGAATGGGGACCCTCTCACGAAATGTATTATGTCGTCTGACCGATCTTTTCACCAATTGGGACCCAGATTGGGCGGAATAAACTAGCTGGAACTGGATATAAAGTGGTCCAAGGGGCCCTCAGGCTGTAGTAGCCTCGCTCAGCTCCCGCGATGAATTGAACCCGGCGTGATCACATAGCTTACCAATTGAGGGACATTGTCCTACCCATGGTGCGCCGGGACGAGGTAGTCAGTCAAAGTGCATGCGACCAACCCGATCTCTGATCGCATACCGTATTTTCACCTCTTATAACCCTCTGCACGACATTGGTGGTGTGATAAAGAGGTAGATGGTATTGGGTTCAGCATTCTTTCCCACACACAGCACTAAAAAGCACATACATACGTCGGAAGTACCAACACCTTGCTTCGTTCGATACTGGGTCCTTGAGAGCTTGCTCTAGCTTCGTCTTCTTCCGGAAGTCGCAGGAACTGCATCGTGATCGGGAGAAATCTCCACGCCTGCTTCGCACTGTGCATGTATGACAGGTTCGTATATGTAACATGCCTTCGTGAGGGCTAATACCACATGCCTCGCGTCACTTTCGCCGCAATTCGCACTTAGCTGAGATAGGTCATCGGAGAGTGAAAGAATGCATAAAGATACACGGATGGACACTACAGAGAAAGCCTAAAATGGAAGTGCAGCCCCACCATCTCAGCCTCTTATGAATGGATGGACTAGCGCCTCCTTCGGTGTAGCCCGCCGCGCAGGATCCAGCGTCAAGCACTTTTCTAGTAGATCGACGAATGATGTCAAGAGCTTCGTCTCGTCGTCCTTCAACTTGACAGACGCAGGCGGCATGAGTCGTGCACGCAAGTCTCTCATGGCTCCTTGTATGTGGACCTTGCGTGTGACATTCTAAAAAATAATCAGTATGTACACATATTTGAGTAAATGGTAAGATAGAAAACTCACGGCACCAGTAACGCGATCGGTCTCGATACTCCCAAACCCACCCATCTCATCAAAATAAAGTTCACCAAATTTAGCTTTCTTAATCATTTTGGAATTGAACCTCCCCCTGAGCTCCATCATGAGCAGAAGCATTTGGTTATTGGAACGACCTGGGAAAAGAATCTTGCCGGTGTATAGTTCATAAAGTGTGCACCCAACAGACCACATGTCGAGAGCCGTATCGTAAGGGACGCCAAGGACTGTCAAATACGTGAGCAGTTGATAATGCACGGCAATCTGCGATAACTCACTGATTTCTGGAGCGCGATAGAAGCGACTCACTAAATATGGCGTGATCTCATTCTCAGATGCGTCGGATGCTGAACCCAAGTCACATAATTTCAAAACGGTCTTTTGCTCGTTCACCTAGGGCCGTCACTGAGATAATGGCGAGGATGAGGTCAACAATTACCCACCAAAATATTGTCAGGTTTGATGTCGGCATGCATGACATTTGTTTTCTTGAGTAAACTGAGCGCGAGAAAGAGTTGGTGCGCATAAGCTCTAACGGCCCTGATATTTAGGCCAACATCTTTGCCAAATTTCTTGACAACGTCCCGAAGGTTCATGCTGATCAAATATAAGCCTGCACAGAAAACATCATAAATTAATTCACCTCATCGGCTCAAAAACAAGACACAGATGACCACGGTGCTCGAACGTTCTCTCCAAACGTACAATGTGCTTTTTGTCATCCGGATCAGCCTGTCTGAGCTTGTTGAGAATCTGGACTTCTTTGAGTCCTGCACGGTACCTACAAAAGAAGGTATCAGCTGGGATGCCTGGAAATGAAGAGATGTCACGGACATTGACTCCTGACTTCTTATAATCTTGATAGCTACTTCTCTCACACCCTCTCCAGCATCCTGAAGGACGCGGGCTCGGACTACATTGGCAAACATTCCCTTACCAAGCGAAGAGAACACTTGATAGCGACCACCGTCCAGTTGTTCACCGAGGATAATTTGATAATAACCCTCTGGGTCTGACGCATAGTCCAGAGTCGTGGTAATTAATGCTGGCGCAACAATGGGTTTCTATACAACCAGTTAGCGATGCGGGGCGGCCGATAAGTCTTAACGTACCACCGCTTTCTTCGCGTTCTTTACCTTCCCGTCTGTCGTCCCTATGGCAAACATGTCATCGACATCTTCCTCCTCTACTTCTTCTAAGATGTCTACAGGACTATCCTTGGATACTAGCTTTTGTTCGTCCTCACGGCGATCCAGATTAGGATCATAATCAGCAGCAGAGATCTGAAGGCCTGTCTCGTCCGGACCCGCTGCTTTGGTATGAGCATCTTCCTCGTCCTTTGCCAACTCGAACATATCCGGCTCTGGTTCCGGCGAAGCTGACTCACGCTTTCCTATACGCTCGAGTTACAACGCAACTTCACCGGAAAATATAACACGTACGGGCGGTCTTATCTTCAGTCGTGGCATAATCTACAGTACTTTTCGGATCCCCAGGAGAAGGTGGGGAACTGTGGGGTTTAGACTGAAGATCAGAAATGGACGAAATAAATGGAGGCGGCTGGACCGCACTGCTTGGCCCTGGGCTGGGGCTGACACCCTGAGTGCTCACGCTAGCAACGCCAGCATACTTGGCCAAAATGGCCTGACGCCGGGCTCTACGTTCTTTGCGTAGAGCCTCTTCCTTGTCAGGTGTGTTTAGTTCGAGGTCTATCTCTGGTACTGATTGGGGTGGCCGGGAAAGTCCGGGCCGTTGAGAGGGAGGCGATGCGGATGAGTGACTGAAGCTTGGATGTACCGAAGGAGAAGCGGATCGTAATCGAGGAGACGGACGGGGCGTAATTCTGCAACGCACAACTGTATCAAAGGGGCGACGCAACACACGAGAAAAAAAAAAAAAGAACACTTACTCGCCCTCTTCCTTATCAGAGTCTGGTGGAACCTGAAGGGTAGTAACCTGCCCATTCGACAAGGCAGAGGAAGGTTTGTCGTGGGGGGCTGGAGTGCGTCGACGACGGTCATCCCTTCGATCATCTTCCCTGCGTCTATAGCCCTTCTCTCTATCTTGTTCACGCTCTTGTTCACGGTTGCGGTCGCGACCATCTCGTTGGTCCCTCTCCCTGGCATAATCGCTCACTCTTCTCGTATCTCGTTCGCGCGCCCAATTCCGCTCCTTAGGCCCATGATCCCATCTATCCTCACCGTCCTTCCCTCTTCTGTCCCTGGGCGTCGGCAGGTGCACATCCCGCCAGCTACGACCCTCATCCCTTCCTCGGTGCCGCTTGTACGAAGAAGACGACTCAGGTCCGTGAAGACGTCCTTCCAACGGCCGCTTAGACCCTGCGGATACATTAGTCATCTTCTTCAGCTACAAAGCTTGGGTTTATGGCCGCACGATGGGGAGAAGATGGATACCAGCACAGTTGGAAAGTATAGATATGATAGGTTTGAAGTAGGTTGTGTCGCTGTGGTGAAGGCTGACCTTGAACTATGGGACGAGTTTCAAAGTCAAGGAAAGAAAATCTCACGTGACCGAGGACTTCGGGCCCGTGCTTTAACCTTAACCCTATCTCTAGTTACATTATATCCTAGCAGTCTTCAACCTTGCAGCGTGCGACCCCGCTGGTGGTATATATGGCTGCTGCTTCTTCTCCAGGTTCATCTGATCCACAACCTTCCTAGCTTTCGTCCCAGGACTCGGGAAATTCAGTTCTTGAAAATGCCTACCATGCCTCGGTGTGATAGATGTAGTGAGGTACCCAATGCTATGCCCTTGCAGCTGCAGGTAAGCACGCGATGAGGTGTCCTGTACAGACCCGGTCAGCTGTGTATGCCTCATTCTTTCCAACTTCTCCTCTGCGGCGGCATCGTCTTCCTCGAATTCCGGAACAGAATCATCAGAGGATGGCAAGAATTTAGCTTCTTCTTCTAAGGGAAGAGACAAGAGAGTCGATTGTTGGAGGTTATGATGAGTTTCTGCGTCATCTGAGTCAAACAGTTTATCATCACCAGGTGTAAGGCCTTGATGAGGGGGGGGAAAGGAGGGTAATAAATATTCTTCGTCACTGTTGCTTGAAACCGTCATACAGCTCGTCCGGAATTTTGAAGATTGGGCCAGGCGTGCTCGCTTCCTTGGTGATAGTATCCCAGGACTCCGTGCAGCAGACTCGGAATGGCCATGCTTCCCAGCGGGCCGACACCTAGCATCGGCCATCATTTCCCCTCCCACTGGGGTTTCTTCCTCAGTTTCAAAAGCGATAAGCTCGTCGTCATTCTGGCACAAGTATTCTCGTGCGACTCCGGTGGCGTTCTTGCGTCCTCCTCCCTCCTCCTCCTCCTCCTCCTCCTCCTCGTCTTCGAGATCGAGTGACTTGCTACGAGTACCTTTATACTTTCGTGAACGATGCTCATGGCCATGACCATGGCCGTCTTGCAAAGTCTCAGCAATTTTTGCGATTATCGGGTCAAAATAATCCCTATTCTTTTTATACCGTTCCCGCCACGAGTGCCAGGTGTGGCGAGCTGCCCAAATATATTCCGGGAATTGTGCCTGTCCATGCATAGTAGTTAATCTCAATGCATAAAAAAATAAGGCACCATACACCCAATTGTACGAGAACTTTATAGTGAAAGTTACCCAACCGGCCACCTGCTTCCTCATCCGGAAATATGGTAGCAAGGTAATAAGCGAGGTGATCATCATCTTCTCCTGTGAAATTGACACGTCTACAGGCATCATTTGAAAAATAGTTGTCAGAAACAGAAAGTTAAACGCTTCCAAGATGAACACTTACGTTCGTCCCCCATTCTGTAAAGGCCTAGGACCAGGCATTCCCTGTCTGCGGTTGGGGTTACGATGCTCGTAAACTCCACTACGCACGCAACGCTTCACAAACCCGCGGCGCTCGACAAACATCCGGCGTCGGTGGGGATCTTCACTTGAGTAGTACCTACGTCGGATAATATCAATATTAGCCTCTTCATCCACCAAAACAACGTCTGCATCCTGATCGTCTTCGGCGACCACGCCTCCATTAGTCTAGGGAGACACAAGAACACCGTATGAGAGCAAATAGTTGAGTCTGTCCAACGACACTTGCCACGATGTCCTCAATGATCCTGCCGGTACCTTCTCTGACACTCCTATCGAAACAAAAACGAACAGGTTCGCCATCCTTTCGGAAGATACCTCCACCACCATCACGTCCGGCGGAAGCGGTGCTGCGGGTCATTCTGAGTCCCTGGCGTTCGGAACGGAGTCAACAGCGTTGAACTTGTCTTGAACTGCATGTATGTATTGATTATGTGATCTATTCTAAATTCACTAGCGGACTCAACGTATTACATAATGAACTT
The DNA here is from genome assembly GCA_024663475.1 of Pisolithus thermaeus. Lineage (NCBI taxonomy): Eukaryota > Fungi > Basidiomycota > Agaricomycetes > Boletales > Pisolithaceae > Pisolithus > Pisolithus thermaeus. The sequence goes on from JANFAF010000177.1 coordinate 83,738, forward strand.
GGTCTCTCAGTGGTTAGCGTATCTAAGCCACAGCCCAGAGATGAAAAATTCATCTGAAGAACAGTTTGTATCATATATCTCATGGGTGTCACTGACAACTCCTGTATGACCTTCTTACGACGCACAGCATCCAGCCTCTCGTGCACATAATAGTGGACCTCTTTTTGCTGAGGGGCCTCGTCCTACATATTTGTTATTTTCCATGCGAATAACCCACTCATAGTTCACACCTTCCTTCAAACTGAAACCAAGTGAGCAGATTGCTTATACCACGGCATCCCCGCTCCGGTGGGAAGGAAATATGGGGTATTATTTCCTCGAATTCTTCCAAGTTGATGAACATGCTCCCGCAACCCCCAATATCATGAGAAAGCCTATCTTTATCGCGTGGTGTGTGCAACCCTTCTGGAAGTGGTTTGTGTTCTCGGAGGAAACTGTCGCCGATATTTGTCCCGGGAAGGAGAAACGCAATTTTTCTTCACTCGCCGTGGAAAATACGCCCACTACCTTGAAGTATTTGCCAGATACTATTCGCAGGGGGTTCCGTAAACTGCTCGCCGTAAGCCAGGTACCCATCAGGCAAATTCATACGTCCCTTACGTGGCCTCATGTAATATCAGCTCGGACTGTGACGACAACTCAAGTTGAAAAGACGGACGGAGATAATGCCCCAAGAAGAGGCAGGCTAGGTCAACTTAAACCCAGTTCCGATCTACCTTGTTCTGAGTCGGTTTTGCAATAGCTTCGCGAAGTCACATTCATGTTGGACGCGATGGCGCAATTTTTCTTACCCTCACTAAAAAGTCCTAGTGAAATGCTGGCCATCTGGAGTCGCAGACACTTGGGAAAAATGACTGCCAAAGACCCGTCACACCATCACACGTTGAGCTATGTCCAAACCGCAGCTTACTAGTACAGTCAACCCGAGTATCTATGATATGTGTGCCTGTAGCAGCCATCCATCCATCTATATCCGAGGCCAGGCTCTCGTCCTCGAGGCAAGATTCTCTGACACATTGACTAAAGACATGTAACAAGAAAGTGAATATAAGCATGTAGTGTTTGCAGGAACAACATCTACACAGAAATCTGTGCCGCAACTGCCTCTATAGTGGGAGTACATCGTGCGATCCAAGGTTGGTCGTCCGGCACAGCACTCGAAACCTGCGGACCTCCGTAGACTTTGTTAAGCACCCGTATTCTCAGAGACCAACTCCAAGAAAAGCGATCTGTCTCCCTGCAACCTTCGCACCTGCTATATGCATGTTCCTTCTCGCCGTCATCCGCAATCTCTGTTCTGTCAATATGCACACCACCAAAATCGTACCCATCCTGTTCAAGACGCCCGGCTTGAGTGCAAGATATGGCTTGCATGTGACTTGTCTCCCTTCATGATCCTCTTTGGGGCCCCCGTGAACCACCTGGCAGTGACTGCGCCTTGTCAGGGGACTTCGCGGAGCTAAAGCACAATCGCAGAGATCATGGTCGAGGGAAGGGTTAGTCAAGATAAGAATTCAACAATTGGCCAGCGAAACTCTCTGTCCATTCGAACTTTTTCCCACTGTCCTGGAAGGAGATCGGACTGTGGGGAAATGTACAGAGCGCCATGCAAAGACCTTGAGTTTCAATTTCCATGTGCTTGGCCCCACCCAGTTCATAACGACAAACACAGAACAGAAAATAAGGGTGACTTGAGCCAGGCATTCAAATGAGCAGCGCGAATGTCGGAAAATGTGATCAAATCCGGCTTGAGATGCCTCTGTTCAACGGTGACCAATGTCTCCCTGCTCGTTACACCATTGCATCGACTGATGGTTGTTGTCTTTCCGGAAGTAAGAGCGACATAACGCAGTCGATTGTCGTCCGCCCGGATCACGGCGTTGGACGTATCATCTTGATCAAAGTGCAATAGAGTAGCTCTGCCGGGGGTAGCGGAGGCAGGATCGACCAATGTCACCTGGGAATCATCACGAACCAGATCATCACAAAGGACAGACGTTAACAAACACTGGACGCCGTGCTGCGGGGTGCCCAGCCTCAGTGCCGGTGTACATGCGTAAGCGTCCGCAAAGGAGACGTAACTTCTGCAAGTTCGTCAGAACCAGCAGCCGCACAGTCTACTTGAGCTCTCCCGTGGTGCAGTTTCTTATCACCACCCGTCTTCTATGTCCTAAAATTCCCTGCTAAACGTCGTTGCCGTGGGCATCCAAGCTCTAGGCAGCCACATAGCTTTGTACCGTTACCGTTCTCATTTGTATGTACATGCAGCTTAAACAGTCGGGCGCGGTCAGTCTATCATGGAATTCTTATCAGACATCTGGGCCACCTCGCCTCAAAGTGCACACACACCCCTTTGGATCTAAATCGAGTTACCATTACACTCATGAGTTTGACAATGTTATACTGCGTGGACGCGACCATTGTACTGTGCTCGGTGATTCTGTGGTTTGGTTGAAGCCGCAGATGGTATAGGAAAACCTGGCGTAGGTCTCATGGGCAACCAAGCTACTAGGAGGTCGAACTTCCTTGAACGCACTTCCAGAGTTGGCCCGTTTGGTATTTGGTACGATTGCTTGCAAACCCTGCCAGGTGTGACAAAAGATGATAGGAAACCTGACCGGAATATGAAGAAGAATCAAAGTCTCATATTTGGGATATTGCTGCGGAAACAGAAACCTGTGCATGTCTATAAATGCAGTCAAATGAACCAAATTCTGGACCAACCAGTTGGATATTCACGGATTCACAGGACACTCTTGTCGCGCCCAGCTCCCCTGCTGACTGTAGTATCTGACAGAGCGCGCGTACAGTCTTGGATTTTCAACGTGATGTGATCACGTCCACACTGGTCACCGTACGTGGTAGTTCCAACACCAGGTACAAAGTCGAGGCGAAGACCACAGCTTTCTCGGGTCTTGGAGTCAAGCTTGTTATCAGTGAAAACGATCAAACGATTGTGACCATCCGGTACAGAGATGTTGCTGTGTTTCCTGACCAGATCACGTTGGAAGGGGAAGGGTCACCATCTACCAATATCAACAAGTGGCTGAAGTGGTCAAAGGGGTCAATATTGTGAGTGTAACGGTGGTGGTAGTCGTGGCACTCGATTTGCTGCTGCGTTGAATAGTCCTGTGACCTTCGAGGAGTCCGGTCAGCGGTTCGAGTGGCGGGTGGGAGGACCCACGCACCTAGTAGTAAGCATGCTAGTCGCTCCAGCGGCTCCCTTCGATCTCTCCTTCTCACTGTATCTCGTACGTAGCTGTAAGATCAATCTACTGGCGCAAAAATTGCATGGCTCGAAACGTCGAGGTCCGGTCCCCTAGATGCGCCGGGTGGACCGACCCGAATTCCATCGCACCTAGCATTGGCACCCAAAGCAGACGATATGAGGAAGAGAGTTTTGGTGTCGTGTATTCTAGTGGTTCGAAAGGCGAGGGTGAATCAGCGCCATCAGCAGTCAACGGAAGCGTTTCCCAGAGCTTGCACAGTGCGGCATGTGTTGCTGTGTTGGGAACGGCGGGGGCTATATAGTACCGTTCTGGGGTTGCCTGTGTGTACTTTGTTACAATACCGTGCGCACTTCGATTCGTCAAATGTCATCCGACTCCATCAACGCAATGTGAGCACTGTTGATGTCAAGTATGATGTTAGTACGACCCTTACAACGGGATTTTAGCAGCATCACGAACGAACTCAATGAAGCACGGGCAGTGCTGGCTGCGCTGGAGCGACAAGAACAAGAGCTCCTTGACCAGCTGCGCCGAGTCCACTTTGCCAAGCAGGCACAGAGAACCAAAATGGAGGAACTTGCTAGACAATTTCCCAGACCACCGATCAGCCGCCTTCCTAATGAATTGCTCCTACGGATCTTCAAGCTTTTACTCGGTGCAGCCACTCTGGAAGACGGTACGCGGACGTCCGATTTGCAACTCTCCTGGAAGCAAGGTTTGGCGGGCGTGTCGCGTCATTGGAGAGACGTGATATTAAACTCTCCATGCCTCTGGACTACGATTATTATAACGCCGGTCTGCAAGGTTGCATCGATGAAGGTGCACCTACAGCGAAGTTCACAATTTACTCTCGACATCGAAGTTTGTTCTTGGGACCATCCTGGTCGTGAGGACGCCCTCAAGGATTTGTTTGTCGTTCTCGTTCCACACGCTCATCGCTGGCGTAGTTTCGCCATCCGGGACAACGTCAGAGAGACATACATATATGCTGTCCTGGATGAACTACAGCAGTTGTCATTCCCTTCACTCACACGTGTCTCCCTGTCCAATGTCCCCATTTCACCGCCTGAAGAACTGGCACCAAAGCCCGTGTTCTTTCGTCAAGGAGCCTGCCATCGCCTCAAGTATTTAAACCTTGTTGGAGACTTCACTGACGCAGCAAGCTTCCAGATTCCCCTCAGCGTAACAACAGTATCCCTGGATTTTCGTTTTGACCTAATCGAAGATGAGCAACATTGGATTCCAGACCTTTTCAGATCTTTCTCATGCTTGCAACTAACGTCCCTGACGGTTGCGGGCTATATCAGTAACTATCACCTTCCTCCGAACAGCATTCAGCTGCCACTGCTTGAAAAGTTTGTATGTAACCTCAGTCATGCGAAGGCAGTGGTTCAGGCCATAGTGACCCCAAGTCTTTCTCACATGGAATGTCACCATTCAGGCAGCTGGGGTGAATCACCAAAAAACGTGTTTACCGGGCTGGGATCGAAGTTTACTGGAGTCCATTGCCTTGCCCTTTCTGAGTTGTACTTGATGCTTCCGAATCGGGATAGCACGGAAACGCAGGATATTTGTTTGGCATTCCCAAATATTCGTCATTTGATCCTTGGCAATGGGGATGCGGAGTTGATGCTCCATCCTGATGTTGCTACCCACTGGCAATACCTCGAGAGCTTGACGATCCACAGCGACGCCGAGGACACATCAGGTCTTCTCGATCGTCTTCTTCCGTGGCTCAAGCGACGACGCGACTTAAGCCAACCGGTGATAAAGGTCAGATTCAAGGGTTCGATGAATGGACGTGCGATCTCGTCATTATATGAAGCACTACATGGAGTTTGCACTTTGGAGTGGTCGGGTGTCGTTTACCATCCCGAAGTTGTGATTTGCGGGACCGCCGATGATCAGCCGTGGCTGGTGCGCATGTTTCACCTCATCCAAGTCAAGACTTACTGTTCATCGAAACAGGAACTGTTAGAGGTGTCAAGCCCATTCCCCAGCTTTACATGTCACCCAAGGAGTGTCATGTCCGTAAGGTCTACTCAAGCAGAATATGTACGTGGTTGTCGTAACCGGGAGCCCTCTTAGCCTTAGTGATCCGTTGGGCCTCTAGATATCTGACGGTGTCGGTAACTGAGTCCCATACCACTGTACATGCTGGGTAAGCGATCCATTTGGCACTGACAAATGATCACTATATTCATGATTACCAACTGACATGGCTTTGTCAGACACCTTCGAGTTTCAACGGAATTCCACCATCCCTCAACACCACAACCTAATTATTCCGCAGAATTCAGTTGGTCAGCTGGTTCAGAGCATGGGGATCACTGCTAGGCCTGCTCGCCGGACTTCCACAGCTCAGCAACCCAAAGATCGGTACTTTTGAGGACTCTGAACAAGTAGCGTTCTGGTTCACGTAACACGTCATTCGAAGCCGCGGGTGAGACCTGGTCCACTGTTATTACCACAATACGTACGGGTTTCGTGTGTGCATTGACACCGAGGTTGGTGTACGTTGCGATGATCCCTACAGCTGTTATTCTCCACTTGCTCCGTGAACTTTGCCGATGACTTCTTAGTTGCATAGCTCTGGTTGACGTTCCCAAGTGTTGTCGAAATGGCGGATATCGAATAACTTACAGCTGTGTGCGAAAACCTTGACAAAAGCAAATATTTCGAGAGAGCGCGAGAGTTGTGCCGGAAAAGGAAATGTAGGGAAATGTAATAGTGCAGTACGCTACTAGCACTACCGAGCTGGACCCATACATCTACAAGACGGCCCAATAAAAGCATGCACCTCCTACAGTTTTTGAATTGCTTTTGAATGGTTGGAATTCTCGGAAAACAGCACGAGGTCATGAGCCCATAACGACTCGCTCAGGTTTGCAGATGTACCGATGGCATTGTATCGTAAATAGTTGCGGAACTCTGCACCTCATTTCGTTTCGAAGCAAGTTTCCGTTATCATCTTACGAGACAGACAAACGCTCTCGAGTGTCCGAGAGATTGACGAGGTGTGGACGAGGTAAGCATGTTGAACCACAAACCGAGTATAAGGTTGAGGGCAGAATTCTTAAAAAACATTTCCTCGATCAGAGTCAAATTACCCCTTGTTATTTTTCGAGCACGCCCTGTCAGTGGAGAGGGTGGCCAATTGACAGAACTGTTGAAATCATTACCAGTTATTATCACTTACATGTGATTGTTGTTCTAAGAATAGTTGTTCCATACTATTCTGATATGTTCTATTCTACCGGATTACCGGATAACACGTTCCTAGTAGAAAGACAGAGTAGTACCTATATGGAAGGTCCTCTTACTTACAAATATGGTAGTTCTTATTGTAGGTGCAGACACACCTGGTCCGTGCGCACCATAGAGGTATATATACCCTGTAGGATATACCACAGGATGTAATGAACAGAATATAGAGCTCCCTCTATACCATCCTCACTCAGAACTACTCTCCTACCTACCAAGATCAAC
>JANFAF010000178.1:0-89733 GCA_024663475.1 Pisolithus thermaeus
GCCAGCTGCAAAGCAACTGGGGGGTCACTGGCTGCAAAGCAGCCAGGGAGGGGGGGCAGCTGCGAAGCAGCTGCAGGGGAGGCAACCTAGCTGCGAAGCAGCCAAGGGGGGCCAGCTGCAAAGCAGCTGCGGGGGAGGCAACTTAGCTGCGAAGCAGCGGGGGGGGGGGGCCAGCTGCGAAGCAGCTGGGGGGGTGACTGGCTGCGAAGCAGCCATGTCATGGGTTGGGCTAGTTAATGTGAGCCCACAAATCAACCGGCTGACCATGTGGGTGAGTGCCAACTTAAGCCAAACTCGTCAACGGGGGAGACAAAACCTAACCTTGGTTGTCTTACATGCATAGAATTGCTGATGCGACCCTTGGCTACATAATAGATGAAGGTAAGACATCCAATCAAAACATGTGCCGTCAACTTCCCAAGTGTGGTAAAATGACTTCGTAAAGGGTTGCCTCGTTCTGGTACTATGTGGGCGCACATGTCTCACTACGGACTAGGGATAGCCAGGCGTGTGCGACGTCCGTGGACATGTGCCAAGTGTAATTGTCAGAATTTCAGGAGGGCACAAATTACAGTTGGCGCATGCACAGAGTCGCGCTTAAATAGCCAAAAGTCACGGACGAAGAAGTCCGGTCGTCGCTCTCCTCGTCTTCCCTTGCCAAAGAGCTGAAGATCGTCTCGACATATGGTAGAATCTGCTACCACTATTGGACTACTGCTCCGGCTCGCAGTGGTGGTGGGTACGACATGTGCTCTGCGTGTCACCATTACTCCGCCTAACCCTCCTCCCCGCGAGGGGGAGAAACGCAAGATATCTGTGGTGGAGAAAAGCACAATTGGCTTCATGAAGACCGCGATGCGGGTATGTTTCCCCTTGCCTGCTCAAGTTTTTCGTGCACGATTGACGAGCACAAAAACCACAGTCTTCTTATATGTTTGCAGGCATCGCCGAAATCATTCTTATCACCACTCGGCTTATTGCACAGACGATGGGAAGCACGTTCTTGACAAGTACGTGTGTCGAGAAGCTCGGGCTCACCTCCAGTGCAGTTGTTGGGTGCATTCTGGCTTGTATGGGGGCAGCCGTTCGCGCGTGGTGCTACCGGGCGCTCGGACGATTATTCACATTCGAGTTCGCTATCCTTTCGAATCACAAACTCATCACGTCCGGCCCATACGCCTTCGTGCGGCACCCATCATACACGGGCGGGATGTTGGCGCTTGCTGGAGCCACCCTCGTCTACGGTACGCAGGGGGGTATGATGTGTCATTGCCCTGTGGGGTATACCGTGTGGGCACCGCTGTGGAGTGTCATGGTAGTCGTCTCTACTGCACTGATGGTCGATAGGTGTATTCGCGAGGACCGCGTACTGCACGCCACCTTTAAAAGAGACTGGGAAGAATGGCGTCAGCGGGTGAGATGGAGGCTGATTCCGTGGGTCTTTTAAACGTGAAATGAGGGATCGGTCACTTATTGATGTATGAGTATACTATTAATTACAACTTAATAGCCATCCGCGCGTATGGGTATGTCATTTGCTACCTTCACCACGAGAACGAGTGCTGCACGTCAAGCAGTGTGCAATAACGATGTACCAGAGAAGGAAGGAATCACAAGAAAGACGGGGCCGTATCTACCGTTTCAAACCTACGTTACCCCTTTACAGAGCGCATGAGAGACCGATCAAGGTGAGAGACGGTCAAGTGGGTCGACTCACCTGTTTACCATAGCCAGCTTGTGTAACCTCTCCTTCTCCACGATCGCTTTGCTTTCCCCTTGTAATACTCCGATCAACTCCCTAGCCAATCTGATGTCCACGGACTTTCCAGGCCTCGATTCACTCGCCGCCAAAACAGCCTTAACTCCTGCATGTATACGTTGTTTTTCGGTCAAGGCATAGGGAACCTGCAATGACTTTGTCCCGTATTTGTGAGATCCGAGCTTTACTGCCGGAGACGCGGCCAAGAAGGCTTCCCGTACGATGGGCATGGGCGGTGCCCTCGTCGAGGTGTGGATGTGAAGTAGTGTCCGTGAGACGAGGCGTGCAGCCTTGGCACGATGTCCACTTTTCTGGAGTGCAGACGTGAGGTAGTCGAGTAGCGGGTCGTTGGCGGGGGGAATAAACATTTGAGCGAGAGGGTCGTCCACGGTATCAGAAGGGAGAGTCGAACTCGTAGACGTCTCTGGTGCCTGTGGAACTGGCTCTCCGTAGGGTATGTCATTGAGGTTAAGACCTGTCGTCGAGCCCACGAGTGCGTCGAGTAGTTCTGCGGACTTTGCAAGTGTTTCTCTGTCTGCAGATGAGCTAGCATGCCGTGCAACGACGATGCCTGCAGTAAATCCGGGTGAAAATATTGGAGATGCTCTTGTGCGCCTAGCCGTTAATCTGGCGGCTTGCAAGGCCGACACGGCCAAATTGCGAACATTCATAGTGCGTAGCTGGCAGTCACTGCGTCGAACGCAAGTTGACTGCAACGCGGTGGCAGTGCCAAATTTCGTTGTCGGTCCAACTTGCGGTCAAGTTACGGTTATGTTGACGATCATTGGGTCGTCCTCGTGGCACTCGCGTGGATTGCATCGTACGTGCACAGTTGCAATTTTCGTTCATTCGTACAAGTCATCTGAAACGTTGGGCAGCGTTCCGGTTAGTGTGCAGGCGTGCACTGTTCACGGTACTGGCTCTAGAGAGCTCAGCCGACGATACCTGTGCTGCAGTGGTTACATCGTCCCGTCAGATACTTTCGAACGTCGTTGTGAAACAGCATGATTTGTATGTCGTCCCTTCCAAAAAAAAAATCGTACCCAGACGCGCTGAAAGTTTTCTGCAAGACATGAGGGGTTCGGTGGGATCCATCCGACTGTTGCGATCGAAGCACACCAACGCAACATGGTCAGCACATTCGTAGTTTAAGAATGATTCGCTGCCGTGAACACAGTTTACAGCCGGGTGCAGTGCACAGGGCACTTGAGAACGCGAAACTTACCATGCAGGATATAGATGGGATCGCATTTACCAGGGGACCAGGCAAGCAACCTTGGAGAGCGGACGATACTGACGAGAAGTTTACGTCCAACTTACAGGAATTGGAGGATGTCTCAGCGTTGGATCCAATGCGGCGAAATGTCTTGCCGCTGCCCTCAACAAACCATTGGTTGGTGTTCATCACATGGTCAGTCCGTGAATTGTGGGGCATTGTCGTCGAGTATCTCATCTTCGTGCCTATTAGCAAGCGCATGCATTGACACCATTGCTGACCGCTCCCGCAGACCAGGTACCAGAGTTTCCATTCCTCACTCTGCTGATATCCGGCGGTCACACCCTACTCCTTCTCGCGACGTCGCAAACGTCTTTCGATATTCTTGCTACGACAGCGGACGAAAGCTTGGGCCGTTCGTTTGACAAGGTGGCACGTCTGTTGGGACTCTCATGGGGCACAAGGGGTCCCGGAGCAGCCCTCGAAGATTTCTGTCGCAAGGGCATCGCTGGCGTTCCAGACATTGGCTCGTTTCCTGTTCCTATGGCGGGAAAGCTTGCTTTCTCGTACAGTTGCCTGCATTCTTCAATAGAGCGATATCTAGCCAGTACCGAGAGACCTCTTACGGAGGGCCATCGAGTTACACTCGCTCGTGCTTTCCAGGATGCTGCTGCTCGACAGCTGTGTGAGAAGCTCACGCTGGGACTTGAAAAACTCTCGTTGAGAAATATCAACCCCCGTCATGTTGTGGTGAGCGGTGGTGTGGCAAGTAATTTGTTCCTGAGAGCAAGGTAAATCCGTTTCTACTTATCAGTTACCTCACACGACCTCTAAATATCCTTTACTCATAGATTACGTGCAGCATTGGATATCTACAGTCCAGATGTGAAGATAGACCTCGTCTTTCCGCCACTGGAACTCTGTACCGGTGAGTTATTTTCCTCAGGTGAGGGACACGATACCAAGCTTGTTTCCCAGACAATGCAGTGATGATCGGGTGGGCTGCTATGCATAGGTTCACTTCTGGAGATTACGATAATTACTCTGTTGACCTACGAGCGAAGTGGGATATCAGTACTATCTCAGATGTAAACTCACATACTTCTTAGGTATGGGGGCCTGGTAAATAGTGAACTACCTATTAGAAAGTCGTTCAACTCTTCCGAACAGTATGGGGGTCGCTTACAAGTCGGGCCCCGCAGTTAGGGTTTTACAGAGCCCGTTACGCTCCATCACACCTTCTGGATCGTCAGTTGACGTGTAATCGTAAATGCCAAAAAGGTTCCGAACGCTGACACTCAAAGTAGATCATCGTTACCACACGAATACCTGTATGACACGCCTAACTAGAAGTAAAACCAGGTACAAACACGTCCCCAATAACGCAGTAGAGACCACCAACGGTCCATCCCCCTAATGAACCGGTGAACACGGAGCACTACATCTGTGAAGGCAATGGCATGCCTGTCGATCTACTGATCACCATAAAACATCGGGACAGTGGGAATGAAGAAGGAAAACTGACCAATAACCAAACGCAAACACGCTGTCTCAGATACCCCATCACCTGCGCAGAGGAGATGCTCGAGGTGCTCGTGCTCTTCAATCCTCCTTCCACAAGATCCTTGCCAGTAAACCTTAGTTCTTAGATGGGGAGCGAGATATCCACTAGCAAAGATGTGGTTGGTAAGGTGAGCAATTAGCTCGAATTTGGTCTGCAAGGCATCCAGCTTGATACGCTGGGTAACTACTGGAGCTGAGGGGCTGCGAAGGTACTGATAGCTGAACCACACAGCAGGGGGAGTATCAGCTGAAGGAGAAGTTAAAACACGAGGTAGGACGATTGAACAGAGATGGCTTACCGATGACAAGACGGAGAGCGGTCTGAGAGCACTTCCCAACGCCGTTCTTCAGCAAGTCTTCTACCACATGCGCACCATGAATACGTTGACCTTCGTGATTCTCCCAGAATGCGACCGGTCTATACCTGGCCTCGATGAAACCCTGATGGAACAGGTGGTCGAGGACGTCCTCAAGGTCGACGAGTTTCTGGTTCTGGAACTCGAGCTCAATGAGCTGAGCAGTTACCGGTTTGTTGCAGCGCGACACCTGGTGATAGGACAACCACAGCTCGTTATTATGGGTCATGATAGTAATACTCGCGTGCAGGATAAACCAGACAAGCCAAGCCGTGCAGAGGAGAAGACGGGGTGAGGAGTTGCAAGTTTTCGGATGGGACTCTTTTATATGTTTCGAGGGTACAGAATAACGGCAGGGTTTGCCACTTGGCTGTGACTGATGTGAAGTGTCGCATAAATGTACTGCGGTAACTGCAAGCGGAACGGGGAGGTCGAACTACGTAATGACATAGTGGACCGCCGCCGTTATGTCCTTCTGATAATTCCTGTTATTTCCCAACATTGAACCGTTCAGAGATGCAGTCACTAGTACGGCGGTGTGAAGAGAGCAAACTCAAGTTATTGATCCCAGCAGTCATACTGACCGTTACCGGACGTGGCATTTGCAGTGTCGAACCCGGACCGTGGCACGTGGTCGTCAAGAGAAACTGCCACCTTATGTAAGGCGCCGATCACAGTAGAAACTTTCAAGAACGACGAACATCCTTTCAAGTCTCAACGAGAGGCAACGCGCTCGTCAACGTCAATTCGGTGGTCTTTCAGTCCAGAATAAAAGCCATTGTAATACACTGAGCAAGGGAAATGAGCTGGGCAGGTACTGAAAACGCAAAGACTCTTCGGATTAGTGGTCAAGTCAAATGTGGTTTACGCTTGGTCGCACGTTAACACTGCGTCCCTTTCTGAAAGACGCCAGGCATGTTCTCCCAGTTATTCTGATTCTCATCGTCGAGGAACTCTACCAGGGTAAAAGCAGAGTCTGTCTTGAACATTTTCGAGCCTCCCCCAACTCTCCGACTCTTGAATGTATAGTGGTCTACACGACACAAATACGCCCGAATCCCGCGCAGGCAATGTCGCTTTCATTTGGCGAGTGGTAAATCTTCATTGCGAATGCGCCACAGCAAGTATGGTATTTTATGCTTTTCACTTCCGAAACTGGTACCGGATTCCGTCTGCCGCTGCTACAAAATAGGCCACCTCGAGGCTTGCGTCTGGTGCGTCATTTCTGAAAACTGCTCACGTTGCAACGATCGCCCTTTGTTGTCGCATTTGAGGATCTCCGCCCACACACCCGCGACTCCTTCCTCCTCGCACCCAACTTGCATGCCGTTGTCCCTTAAAACGTAGTACTCTCTCGCAGGGGTCTGCACCACTGCTAGGGCCGGATGCAAGTCTTCTTCTCTGGAGGTCATGAAGTGTACGCTTTCGACATAGTGATGCCTGTGTGCAGGAAATCAACTGAGAAGACATGCCATCAAAGAGTCACGGAACGCACGAAGGAAGGTACATGTTCAGGGACGGCGCTTTCGGTCTCGAAGGAACGGCGTCGCATCCTGGCAATCCGGAAAAATCTTGGGCCATAGAGGTGGTTGACATCCATTTTCCACTGATGCTGGGAAGGAAACGTCAAAAGTGAGTGCTTTCAGAGACCGAGAGGTGTTTTGTTACCCGTTCGCCACCACGCTGGCCAAAATGTACCTCTCAGCCACACACCTCTTAGCTTTCCCCATATCTCCTTCTCTCAAGGTACGGTGAAACCATACTTTGCTTATGCCCCAGTTATACTCTTCTTGGTCCGACCAATGGACGTGGTCGAGCAGACAAGATTTTGTTGCTCCGACAGAGGGCGAACACGATGATTGACGGTCAATATACGTATGCCAGTCAACACGGAGAGAATGCCCTTCAGTCAAGTTAGAAGACCCAGGCGTCGGTGGGTGTCCAATGACCTCGCAAGTAGCTTCAAGCACATGAAAGTTTTCAGTGAAGCCTCCCTTCTGGGTCCGAATTTGCCAAACTTCTCCCTTTAGCACTTCTTTGGCGTCCACGACACGGTTGGTGGCCAGAGCAAAAGGATTATGGCCGTATGCACCCAAAGATACTGCGAACCACACTCTAGTGAGGACGAATCTGACGCTCGGTTAGTATCCATTATATTATGAGATATCCATGGAGCTGATCCACCGAAGGGCAATCTCCACTTGGCGCTCATGATCTGGGCAACTCCAAAGTCGCTCGGAGAGTGGATTGAATGAGAGTAGTTTGCCAAGGAACGATTCCTTGAATATTCGACGCCTTTGGAAATTTTCACGTTCGCGAAACCGGAGGTATGGCCACATATTTGTCGTCTCTTTTGAATACTTTCGGAAAATTGAGTCCAGGCGGTCCCCGCAGTGCTTTCTCTCGAGTATATGCACCGCAGAAAGGTAAACTATGGGCAGCAGTTTCCAACGTATAGTGACGCATTCAAACAACTTGGCACATATGGCAGTGACTTCTTACCTGCATAGCGGAATGTTCTTGATACAAGAGTGCATACCTGTCTTCCACTATCGTCCAGACCACTGAGGAGAACCGCCCAATGGCGCGCCTGCCTTCTTTCGGGGATATTAGGCACTAATGATATGCTTACAAGGGCCGGCGCAGTGGAAGCCAAACCAAGTATGGAAGAAAATACGGTCCCAGGTCGTAGCACCACACCGATGAGAGATTCTTGTTGGTGCTTTACAGGTAGCGTTTTCGGGCTAAGAATGGTCAGCGGTTTGAAGCGACCAGTTCGTGTTGGGAGACTGTGAGTCCTGCTCGCGGTAACACTCAGTCCATGTGAGTTAGGCTTGCCTACGATGGACGTCTCGCTCTTATTGGGCAAGGCAGGCACCTTAAAGACACCGTCGGTGGGCTCTACCCCGATATGCTGGAGAGCTTGGATAGGATTATGCTCCGGAGCAACATGGTCTTGAGAGGGTAAGCTAATTTTGACACGCTTTCGGCCAAGTGGTGTGGCTGTATGCGCAGGGTGTTTGCTAGGCATGCAGTGCTGGGACGTTTCTTGAGAAGTAAGAGAAGGGGGATCGGAAATGCCTTGGAGAGCCGATAAATTACAAGTGAGTGGCGGGGTCTGGGACGAGCAAAGCTGCCCGCCGACGAGAGCCTGCGACGACTGCGATCCAGATACTTCGCCGCCATGGCCTGCATCGATCACCGCGCGTTCTGCCACATTCCGATCTATAAAGCTTGTATTGAGACAGCCGTGTGATGCGCCAGACTGCTCGGTCGATGTTTTCGACGATATGTAAGAGCTTGCTGTTAGCTTTTCGATTAGGGTAGCTTTTGCCAGCTTGGAGTAGCCGGCAATTCCTCTCTCCTTGCATAGCGCTTTGAGCTGGGAAACAGTTAGCTTGGACAGATCCGCTGTGGTGGCCATGATGTAAAGACACACAAGGTCTTGTTGACTCAATAAAACTGGACAAAACTCTGCAAACTCGTCACCTAGTACTTACATCGAGCTGGGATATTGGTACTATGCTACACGCATGTACTATTATCACGGCAGCGTTCTCGTAACCAGTTATCAATGAGAAAAAAGAATGCACGGCAATCATCGTCAGAAGAGTGCTCAAGCTTTTTTGCTCTGATTTTCAACCCTTTCCTTCTGCGAGTCGACGGACGAGTCTCGCGAACTGATGTTGGAGGTTCCTGCTAAACCAGCTCAAAAACGACGACGACAAACTAACATTGAGGAGCTGACCTTGCTGGCTGCACTATGGCCAGTGCTTATTACAGCTCTCTGCACTGGAGTTTTCTCTCGTAGCTCTTCCGATAGGGAGGGGAATACACGGACGACACGGCGCTCCACAGGGGGTCCGTAAATGTCGTCGTCGTCGTCATCGTCGTTGCTACAGGGGTTATCGACGACCATATCCGATGGGGAAGCCGGTGTCTGTATTACATCCTATAAAGCATTTAGTAAGATGCCCCGGACGGGGAATTTTTGCATACAGATCTCTTCTCTGACGGTAATTCCACGGGGGCAGTCTTGACCGGCAATGAAGGACTGATCACGCTGGTTGCCCCACTTGACATAGTAGCTACGGACACTGCTGTATCACTTCCATCCCCGTCTTGTTTCTTGCATCGCCTGCACAACCATGCAGCTAAGTCCTCCGCCCGGTTTCCAGCCTTGGTGGCGTGAATACGGTGGATGAGTTCCTTATCCTCCACGGGAGGGATATGACATCCTAATTGATAAGAAGATCCCCGTCGCGATCTTGGACGTCGAGCCACTCACTGTGATGCCAGCTCCTATGACACCCCCGGCACGTCAGCAGGAAAGCGTGTGGTGGAGAGTTGTGAGACAGTGAGCAGCGATGACACGGAGCCATTTATCGTGTCGTATGTCGGGTTAGGGTTGGAACGACGACCGCTGTTAAGACAAGCAAAGAACCTTCGACTTTGATCTCCGATGAACCAAGACGACGAACGCATCGCAGCAGCGTCCAGCTTTATTCTACAGTCCCCTCCCGGAGAAATCAACGACGTTCTTCACGGTAAAGAAGAGACAACCCTCTCAGTACACGTCTTTGACTGACGCAATCCGACCGTGTTCGACAATAGATGTTCGTGTCATAATCAACGGCGTACGGTCGGGACAGGAAGTCCCGTCCCTTCCTGGAGATCACAGCTCGGCGCAGTGGACCGATCCTCAAGAGGAAAACTTAGCACGAGGGATTCTGCCTGCCCTTCGGGACTACAACTTGACACAATTTATCACGGTCGATGTCCCTGGTACTTCCCATCAGGTACTAAAAGATTACGCCGTCTTCTTTGAACTACCGACGAGTCTTTCTTTCTTGACAGACAATCGTGAGCGATATTGCTCGGGTACCCTCCAACGACGAAGATCAGGAAAGGTTTCTCGATCCCCGTTCAAAGACATCTTTCAAGTTTGAC
The DNA here is from genome assembly GCA_024663475.1 of Pisolithus thermaeus. NCBI lineage: Eukaryota > Fungi > Basidiomycota > Agaricomycetes > Boletales > Pisolithaceae > Pisolithus > Pisolithus thermaeus. The sequence goes on from JANFAF010000178.1 coordinate 9,845, forward strand.
CATCTTAGCTTGGTCAGTAGAATCTGTCAACAGGCTAGATCAACTGAAGGAGGTATCGCCTACTGGTAGGAAGCCACAGACTCGAGACCTGCCGACCTAGATGTCGTCGCTGAGCCACTACGGTTAGCATTTCCCCTATCTATTTACGTGGGGTTGACCGTGATGCATCAGCGCTGCTCTGGAGTCATCTACCCTATCGTATCTCGCCGCACATTATCGCAGCGGAGTGGTTGCCGTGTTTTCCGTGGAGCCCCCCAGCCAGTTCGTCGTTCAAATAGTCGCGAATAAGTACAACCCATCCAACTACTGGTGCGCATTCGTATAACTTGCTCATCCCCAATCTCCTCATCGCGCGATTACACAGGTCAGGCAGATGGAGGTCGCAGTATCATATCGACTTCAACAGCCAGACGATTCAAGGAAAAGTATTCGTGAACGTCCATTACTATGAGCAAGGAAATGTAAGGCCTTTATTCCCCTCTCTTTTCGTACGCCTTCACCGACTGTATCAGGTTCAACTCGAGACATCACATGATCTAACAATACCGATACCCCTGGCTGTCGCTAACGCAGAACCCAGCTCCGCTTCTTCCAAAATCATCGCACTTATCGATATTGAAGAAAGCAGATTGCAGAAATCTTTCAACGACGCATATCATGAAATGGCGGAGAAGACATTCAAGGGCCTCAGGCGCGCCCTACCTCTCACTCGCCAGAAAATAGACTGGGACAAGGTAAGTGCAGGGGATTCTCTGTGCGAAAGATGTTGCGTTCTAAATCCTCTTCAGGTACTAGGATACAAACTCGGAGCAGAATTGACAGCAGGTAAAGGTGTATTTACCAACTCATGAATAGTAGCCATAGCAACCTTCCGTACTTGCCATCCATTGAAGTATCCGTTTAAAATTACCAGGAGCCTGTAATACCGCGATCCGGTCGTTAACCTCGGAGGATGATTCCACATATCCTTGTGCGGGTAAGGTTTGCATCGCCCGCCAAAACCGAGCTGCGGAGCTCGCTACACTACATGCAAATTATATTACAGCCTCGCCTTGAACTGGTCCTCAGTGACGCCCTTCCCCATGGCTGCTGTCGACGAGACACCGCCCGTAACTGTTTTGATCAGGTTGTCCGCGTAGTCGGCACCACTCCACTACCACGATATTAGCAACCGGCACGTTTATTTCTTACAGAAACAACAAAGCATACCTTTTGGTGCGTCAGAACGTCGCATCCAATCTCGCGCTCCTTCTTTTGGATTAATTCCACATACGCCTTCATCCCTTCCGTAGCAAATGCGCTGGCAAAGAGGTCGCTGATATAGGCATTAGAGTGGAGGCCACCGAGCTGCAGCAAACCAGTAAGAGGACAATTCACAACCCTCGTCATAAGCTTACCGTGATGAATTGCCAGCAGAAACCCAGCTTTCCTAGCTCCCAGATAAAGTCTTTCATGTCCTTGGTAGTAAGACCTGCCGCTTCCCAGTTGAAGGACGGACTTAGGTTATAAGCCAACCAATGTCCAGGTCGTACTGCGTGAACCCCGTGCGCGAACTCGCGAGCCTGCGCCAGGATCGGCTTCTTGGTTTCCATCCACAAGGCATCCGCATATGGAGCATATTCGATAGAGCGAACGATGGCACATTGCGTACCACCCTGGTAACGGTAGTATCCTTCGCGGGTCCTGGGTGTGTCCCAGTCCCAGTAAGGAACATTCCTCAGTCCAAATTCCTCCTGAGCGACAGATAGGGCATCGGGGTACGACACATGGCCGACGCGTGCTAGGAATCTATCGACAGTGGCGTTTGGGACGCCCTGTTTACCGAGTGCCCCCGCGAGAGTTTGGGAGAAAAGCTGTAAATTTGCAGAAGAGATCCACGCGTCTTCGATTGCCTGAAGTTCGTCTCCAGACTTTCCCGCCTTCTCAGCGTCGTTCATCACTTTGACCAGTGTGGGAAGGGACGAATTCGTACTACCAAGGATGAAGGGATGGTCCCGGTCGTCGATGTTTGACGTGATAAGTGTAGCGGCCTCCGAATCTGTGCGGGAGACGATGAGGTTCTCGACGCCCATGACATCAAATTGGAGGCGGATGGCTACGAGTCGGTTGACGTGCTCTGAGATAGGTACGAGCACTTTGCCAGCCATGTGCCCACATTTTTTGGTTCCAGGCGCTTGGTCCTCGATGTGGATACCCGCTGCTCCCTTCTCGACAAACATCTTGGCGAGTTTCATGACGGCGGTGAGACCACCATGGCCAGTGTCGGCATCAGCGATTATTGGGCGAAGGTAATCGATGTATGGGGTGGAAGCGAGCTCAGATTCTGACATGTTAGATCGTGCTTCACGCTGTTTCCGATCGTGGAATAGCTGTGCCATGAAAAGGTGTTCGACCTTGTTGGGCACGGTGTTGGAGGGATAATCTGTGCGGTGTCAGAAACAAGAACCATGTGCCGGCGGAACAAGTACTCACCAGCCAGATCAGGACCGGGCTCGTTAGTGCTCGAGGCCGTGGAAGACGACTGCCAACCAGACACATAGACGGTCTCCAGATATTTTGCCATCTGCGTCACCTGGACGGGATCAAGTCTATGTACCATCCAAATCAATCATGCGCACGGACTTGAGAGGAAGGGTACGACGATGACGCTTACGCTCCATAGGTATGCGATGGCGTGCCATTCTTCGCGTGCTGCGAGAGGAGGGTGAACAATTTCTTGCCCTGAATGTCGGACGGATACTTGATGGGGATTGTTCCTCTCTTTGCAACTACCTGCGCTGCTGTGTATGGTCGTCTCACCCTTGCAAATCGGGGGCTCTGTACCGTTGCTTATCAGGCCAAGGAGCCTCCTCGCCGAGAAGATAGGGGCTTACCCTGAACCACTCTTCTACAGCGGCCACTTCGGCCTGGAAAGCTGCACGCTCGTTGTTGGACATACTGGAAGGAGAACAAGGTGATACAAAAAACAGTTGCTCCGCTAGAGCATTTCAACACTAGTATATGTTCGGAGGAAGGGGCCGACAAACTGTGATGCGTCTCCATGTGATTTTCACGAACATAATCACCTGTTTCTTCGACTCACGCCACGTCGCAGCTGCAGATCGTGGACATAAAGCGTATTCACGAACGATCGCAATAATATGTATTTGCGATCGTTCGTGAATACGCTTTATGTCCACAATCCACAGCATCTCCATGGTGCACTTGTGTCTTACACTGCGTGCGGCGTTATGGGATTTTGAGCGGTGGCTTTCCATCCGAAAAACTATCTCTGTTCCCATGTTCTACTGTACATGACTACCTTTTCAGTGTCTATCTCCATCATAAAGCAGACCCGCCAGGCCGTACCGCACCGCAAACGCCAATACACTACCAGAAACCTAATTATATGGTCAAAACCAAAAAATCAAAACCACATCATCAACCCAGCATACCTGAACAGCCATGAGTGTCTGTACAAGTCGCTTTTCGTTCATCGGCCCCAGGTTTACAAGGAGGAAGTTTAGAATCGTAAGATTGGTGGCTTCGATGATCGTGCCATTGCTGGAATGGAATTTCAACCTTGTCAAGCGTAGTGAGGCAAAGCCCCGAAGGATGAGAGTAGTCAGCCTTGATGGAGGCTGTGAAAACTGTGCCGTCGAAGGATGCAAGAGATTGGTATCGGGGTCAAACCTGATCGAATGATGTCAGGGACAGGCACGACGCATAGGTCGTCAGTGCAGACCTTGGTACTCTATGGCGAGGGCACGGAACTAGCCCAAATATCTGTGGACACGAAAGAACAAAGTTGAAAATCTGTGGAATGAAAAACAGGAGCAATGTTTTGGAAAAATGGCCCTGTATGCCTACGACGGAGAAGGCCATGCCCGTGACGTAACAGAGAGTGTCTCCTGGGAATGCACGAGCTGGGTACCTGAAAGATCATGATGAGCTCCAATTCGTAGTAATTGCGATGACGTCTCACCAGTTGTGGTACATGAAACCCAAACACACGCCAACGAGTGGGAGCATGAAGTACAGGCTGAAAAGGTGCCTGGAGACGAGCTGACTACTCCCGTAGGCCATACCGGCGTGCCACGGCCCTCCTACTTCTACCTCCGCTTGACTGCCGAGAAGGTGAAGGGGTATGCGGAAGTCTATAGGCCACGGGAGGTATAGCAAGTCATTCAAAATGACAGATATGCCAATGATCAGGGCTTGGCTGACTTCGGAACCATTGATTCCAGCGAGGATATTGATGCTATTCGTGGTGAAGGTAGAAAGAAGTGCCATGTATAGATAGTAAAGCGGGCCTGACGATCATATCAGTTGCCTCGCGCGCTGCTGATGTCCCAGAATCATACCTAAATTAACCAAGACTCCAAAGAGTGGTCTCAGTGGAATTGGCACTACGACGTGCGTATTTCCTCCTTCGGCATAGTACACCATCAGGAGCGGAATGGCAGCAATGAGGGGTATAGGCAACTTGTGTCTCCACCGAATGTCAAATACATCGTCTAGGAATCCGAGAAGCGTGGAAATTAACAAGGACAAGAGTGAGGATAGATATACAGAGAGCTTTCGTGATGTATGAGCGTCGTCGTCGATGTCGACCACACGACACTTACTTCATGATGCAGGGACGCGGCTCCGAGTAGACCTTCTAGAGGAGTGCCCTTCGTGGGCAGGTTTGCTATGGTGTTCGAGAAGGAAAACGGGATAAACAAGATCAACAGCAGGATATAAATCGCAGCGCAAACCAACCCCTGACTCTCGGGTCTGGACACGCTCGGATGAACGAAGGACACGGCTGAGAAGCACGGTCTGGCTGCTCACATTGGGTCGGAGTAGACTTTCAACAAGTCTCTTCCTTTGAGGTTTGCTTTGACAAAGGATGGTCCAAGTGCCGGTATGAGGTACAGGGCAGCAAGGAATGCGAATATGGAGAACCCGACCGACGTGAGCAAGGCCGGAAGTGGTGGTGGTGGGTCCAAAAGAGGCCTAACGATGAACCAAAAGGCGACCGGTACCAGTGATAGGAGAAGCACGCTGGGCAGCGGTCGCGGGTCCAGCGCCAGTGCCATGTCCAACGTTGGGGTTGGCTGTTCGCAGACGTGTCTCTGGTATGGAACCACGTGGCATGGCGGGCTTGCCTTTTATGGCCACCACCACCTTGAATCGCGAGCAGTGCTATGGAAAAGAAATACGAGGCAAAGGTCGGGGCGTCTTTGGTAAAGCCAAATCGTGCTTTTGTGAGGTGACTGCTGATCGAACTGTCGGATCAGCTTCCCGCGCGATATCAGCGCGGACGATCATCGAGACTAGTCCTGTCCTCCTCTTTGCAAAGGACGAGTACGAAACACACGGGAGACACACTCTTCTCGATCGCCACGCCTTCAAGTGGCGCGATGGCCGTATGGCACTTGCGCTCGGGCTGGGTGCGTAACGTCTGTAGTCTCTCTCACATTAATCCGTGTATCGATCTTGTTGCTCACTGGCAGGCTCACTCTTCAACCACTCTGAACGACCTAACGTGTCATATTCACTTGACATCGCGCGCGATTGCATCGTTTATACCTCAGCACGCGCGATTTGTGCGGACGAAGAACTTTGTATATTCTATGGCCACAATCTCTGGTTCGATCCGGCCGACGTGCCTAATGAGAGTAATAACTCTGGATTTGTACCCGAAGCACCCGACCACACGACGCCTGATGGGTGGGATTATCTCACGAACATTCAGGACACTTGTTCGGCTCAGGACCATTCGACGCCTTTTTTGTCCGGCTCAATGGACGACGTGATAAATGAAAACGAGCTTCCTTTTTCCCAGAAGAAGTTGTCCCTTGACAAGGAGGAGGAGGAAAGAGGTGACATTGAACTCGGTATAACGATCACTAGGCCTTGTCACCCTCCACTCTTCTAACGCCGTCATTCATAGTTCAGGCATGGGTCGTAGACATTCCTGACCAGAAGCACATCGCCGCTATGCTTAAGTGAGCATATCTTCTCTCTCGTACGGAACATATCCATGAGACTATTCCCGTTCATAGATGGCTTAAACGCTCAAAGTTAGACATAGAAGCTCTGTCACACCTGAAACGTATCCGAAGACAAGGGGAGACATCCACCCTTCTGTTAGGTGCATCACTACAACCTCCCATCCTCCCTAGCGACGTCGCACTTGGCGTACCATACCAGCTCCCTGTCCCGCGCAATCCAGCCTTGACGCAAACCTCGCTACACCTTAAAAATACATTTTGGCCAACTGTTTTGGCACCTCGGAGGAAGTGGGAACCTGAGAAGTGGACCAGAAGGAAACTAAAATGGGCGTATGACGCCGTTAATGCCCTAAAGAAAGAAAGTCATGAGGTTGCGTCAAGTGGCGAAGTAAGTTACCGCTCCTTATCATCATTATTATTTTTTGTTAATTGCCCGGAATTGATCGATAACGAGCGTAGCTCCCCATTGTCGCCTACGTCCCGAAACCATACGACGACGAGAACGATCTCCCACACTCTTTCGTTGCACATGACACGCGCACTTCCACAAGGCACCCCCTCCGACATGCCGCACTAAATGTTATTCGCAAGGTTGCCGATTTCCGTGTCACGGAGCCAACCCCTCTACGAGAGGATGGATCAGCTCAAACTCAAAATGGTGCTCAGTATCTCCTGACGGGTCTCGCGCTCTTTATCACGCACGAGCCGTGCATCATGTGCTCGATGGCATTGCTACACTCAAGAGTGAAGGAAGTCTTCTACCTGTATCCTATGCCGAAGACGGGCGGGTGTGGTGGCGCTGCATGCATATCGGCGCTCAAGGGTGTGAACCATCGGTTTACCATCGCCGTTTGGAAGGGCGATGCCGATGCCAGCGAAGATCACATCTTTCCGCTTGCCTTCGAAATAGATGCTTGACCCCATGGGCGGCGCGATAAATGCTCGAACGATGATACCAGATGCAAGCTAGAAGGCAGTACGATATGTGCGAAACTCAACCACAAACAAAGCCCTGTGCCAGAATACATCGCTTGATAGGCTGCGATCAAGTTACCGTGATTCTACGATACCCCGTGATCGGTTCTCCCTTTATCGTCCGCACAGGTAGCAGGGGCCGTCGAGAATGCGTACAGCCTCATGTAACACAACATGCACTGCTTCACAGCGAGTGCAGTTGATATGTTGGCAGAAGTTGAAATCGGCTACTCATCTTGACCAACGTTTCGTGCACATCAACGTAGCCGAACTGTGGAGGTAGAGTGACCAATATAGACAATATACAGCATATGATAGCCCTAGGTCAAAAGCATACCACCCCGAAAGCAACAGAAGGGATAGATGGACAACTAGTAAATGATTCATATTTCGAACGTCCGCAAAATGTGCCATAAAACGAGCAACGCCGCCGCCTCCTGCTGGTAGAAGTACTACCTACGAGGGCGCAGTTGTATTCAGAGTCGCGGGGCAGCCTCATGAGGCCTCCACATTTTATCATGGATGAGACTCAAGAGAACATCATCCGGAAGAGTGCGAAGGTAGTTATTCGCGTCCAAGCCCTATATAAAATAGGACGGTCATTCTTATACTTGTCATATTTTTTGTAATCAAAACTCACCTCCTTCTGCGCCTGCCGGATGACAGCCGAAGCGACTCGAGCGCTGATGTCCCGAATACGGTTGAGGCGGGGGTACACAAGCTGCGCTGCCTTTTCCTCATCGGTCAGAGAAGACGCAAGCGCAATCGATGCCTGTTCGACCATTGCGTCCGAAACGTGGCGCGCCTTGGACAGAATCGCACCGAGGCCAAGACCAGGGAAAATGTACATGTTGTTGCCTTGACCTGGCTCGTAGGTAACATCTTTGTAGGTGACCGAAAAGTAAGGGCTTCCCGATGCGAAGATGACTTTTCCATTCGTCCTGTCAAATGGTCGACTAAATGCGTGTCTACGAAAGCGCGTTGGGAGTACTAACCACTCAATAGCATCCTGGTAATCGACCTCACTAAGATGAACAGGGTTTGAAAGAGGGAAGATGATAGGACGTTCGTTGATGGCGGCCATGACCTTCACGACCATCTCGGAGAACGCATTCTACGGTTCTATGAGCTGAGTGCAGTAACGAAATCAAAAGAATACAGACTTTGAGGGTGCTGAGGCCGAGAAGAGCAGTGGGCTTGACATAGTTGATGATATCCACCAAATTTGTCAGCGCAGGACCCTCATAGTCGGTACGAGCAAAGACTACGGAAATACATGTAAGCATTAGTAACAGAAGGTATTGAAAATGACGCACATTTTTTGTGTTCCTGCAAACCTTTGCGGTCCGCCGTGATCAAGCCCTTGGAATCGACGGTCTGTCATGGTAACAACTGAGACACGACACGCCAAGACGTAGCAGAGTCGTAAAAACGTACCCAAATCCGAGCCCTGGCCTCTTCGGGACTCAAGCCTTGCATTGTAAAGAAGGACAGGAGCTGCTTTGCAACACCAATGCCGGCAGAACCAGCTCCGAAGAAAAGGATTCTGTGGTCTGCCAATGGCTTCTCTGATGCAGCCGATGAGAGGTTCGCGGCATTGATGAAGCCAGACAAGATAACAGAGCCAGTTCCCTGAATCTATGCGGGCGTAAGTATCCGAGGGTCGTAGAGCGTGGGAATCCCACATCATCATTGAATACCCGGTACTTATAGCGGTACCTGTCGAGATATTTGAAGGCATTGTCCGTTGAGAAGTCCTCAAACTGAACCATCAAGCTCGGGAAAATATCTTTCATTGCTTCTATGAACTCATCCATGAATTCGTCCATCTGAAAGAAACATTAGAGAACTACTGCAAGAGAATGAGGTAAGCCAACTGACCTCTTCTGGGTCCGGCCTCCTCCGGCGGATGCCGATGTAGAGAGGATCGTCGAGGTATCTCTGGGTATTTGTCCCAAGATCTAAACATATGGGGACCTATTAAACAAAAAGTAATAAGATGGGTTGAAACACTGCAAGGTAGCGGTGGTCCATACAGTTGATGAGGGCTTGATTCCAGCACCTGCAATATAGAGGTCTCTGATGCACAGTCAGTCGACCAGGACAAGAGGATGGAAAAAATGTGTACAGTTTTCCAATACTGATGGGAAGGCCGTTGGCGCCGAGGTCACCAAGACCAAGGATACGTGAGCCTGTTGCATACAACTGAATAATCGAAGCGAACAGCATGAAAAGGATCGTAACGGTACCGTCTGTAACGACAGCGATGCGACTGTCAATAGTATTTGGCCACGTGGAGAGGACGTCGCGGATGCGTCCCTTGTCTTCAATGGAGACATACAAACCTTCCGGTCTCCTCCATATGTGGGAGTAATTGACACACGCCTCCCCGACCTCGTGGCAGAGTCAGTGGGAGAGGTCAGACGACCAGCCACAACGACTCACAGTAGGGGTATAAAGCAAAGGAATGATTTCCTTGATAAAATATATATGAGCGCTTGTGTTACGCACAGTATGAAATCAGGAGAACCTTCATGTTTTGGAGCAGGAGGTCGTAGAACAGGTTGGGGTCGCGCTCCTTGAGGCCATTGAGGTAGATGTACTTTTCGAGAGGGGCTGACTTGGAGCGTAGCTGTTCGAGACAGCGTTCGCGGTGGTCGGACGTAGCAAAGTAAGGGGGGAACCGGGGGATGGCCATTGCGAGGGGACTTCTAAGTAAAAGCTAACTGCGAGAGAGGCGAATTTGCAGACGGAAAACGATCGGAACAGCCTCCATAAAAAGGTTTGTACCCGTCTTGCCACGAAAAAATCACAGGGGGCGCCATTTCTCAATGTCTCAGGGGCAACCGGCACCTCCCCATTCCAGTTTACCTTTTACGGAACGATGACTCAGCAAAACAACCCCCATGATTTCCTTACAAGGCAACCCTCGGAACGGAACGGACTGGGGAAGGTCACCCCACTTCACTCGAAGCGAAAAAAAAAGACGCTAATCAAACTAAAAGCAAACGACAAGCTCCGAAGAAATACGGTATCATTGACAGAATAGCCTACAACGCAAAGAAGGGTCAGCCATTTACGCCGTAAACATGGATCCATCGAACCTGGCTATGACTCAAAGAGGCCTACCCACCCACTACCAGAATTCACGCCGCTTCTGTCTAATAGCAACCACCGTAGCCTTTCTCTCCCCCCACCGCTCTCGGACTGCAGCGTGTTCAGCCTCCAATTTCCCCATAAACTGCTTTCGTTGGGGACGCCGAAGCGCGGCAACTTTTGATATGAAATTCGGTGTGCAGTTGAACATCTTTGCCAATTTAGTCCGACTGTAGGTCCTCGGGTCAGAGAGTCTCAGCTCTCTGATTTTCTCAATGACTTCCTGGGACACCCGCTCCGGCTCTGGTTTATAGCTCGATGGTCTCAAGAGAGGAGGTAGAGGACCATCACTATCATCAGTCGAGCGCATCGATGACTTGAGCAATGGCGAAGCAGGGTCCAGCGTCGTCGAATGAGGCGACGGTACGCTTGGAGGTGGGCGGTAAATGAATGTTAGATTACCGTCATCCTGCAGAGCGGTGACGACAGCATTGGAATTGCTTTTCAGCGGATCTGGGCAACGTGCAGGTGGCTTCTCTGGTCTGCGCGTCGCATACGTCCGACAACGCGACGACAGACCGAAGGGTAATCGTGGTCTGAACATGGGCGGAGAGGAGTCCGAACTTAGCACACACGGGGCAAAAAAGTCACCTCGACTAATTAGTCTCGTTCTTCCCACGCTCATCACAGCTGGCAGCAACGCGCAACTAATTTCCGGGGCACCGTTCTTCCGAGGGAGGGTTCGACATGGCTATTCCTTCTTGATAAGTCGAACGATCGAATTACTCTGGCGACCAGCACACTCGATGTATAGCTAAACACCCTTTTGCCTAACCGCGCCATGAGGCGACACCAGATTGGGCCAGCTTCACCAATATTCTAGATAGACGGATCAATATGTAAGACCCGGTCCGCAGGGGTCCATCCCTTCTCCGTCACCGCAGTAATAGACCAAGGTATCCGTTGGCATGTAGCCTGCCCCGTGAAACGTTTCTCGAATTTGGATATGCGTTACACGAGGACTCGTTATGACACATTCATACTCACTTAATGTCTCAGAAGTAGCCTCAATTTCAAGCCTGCAGGCCGGTTGGTCGCCAACCGCACCGCACCACCTGTACCGAGAAGTTTATTTCAGAGAGAAATTACGAGACAGTTGCTACCAAGTTTTGTGATATTAAAGCAAGTGGAAACACCCCCGTCAACGTTGCAGCGTCGCTGTTGTTTCACGGGGCCGAACGGGGTTCAACCGAGACAGCTCCAACAAAGTTTGACCTTTTGCTTTTGCTTGACGTTGCATGAGTCTGCTCTTCTGGTCGACTCGAGGCGATCTACGACGCCCTAATCGGTAAAACCTAATAAGCGCTCAAAGCGTAGCTCTTGAAATGCTTGTGGACAACCACCCAAATAGAGTCCACCGTTGTGGATAACGTACACGGCAACACACTGTTTTGCAGGTGAAGGAGGCTGTAAATGATCGGTCGCATGGTATCATTAACCCTGTACACGCCATAGCCAAAGAGAATCTTACAGTGCCTCGCCTTATCTTCTAGTTTGGACGATCGTCACAATGCAGTGCGGGCCCCACTAGCCTAACCGATAGCATGGTTGGATTTCGGGGGGCAAAATGATGATGCACTCCGAGTCTATGTATCATACATCACTTTAGAAGTACAGCCAAACGCGCAAAAGGGGGGGGAAAAAGCAAAGTGTGGGAAGCGGGACCGAAATCAACGAAAAAGACAGATAGTTCCTAGAAGATGCCGAGGCGAAAGACGAATGGGAGGGTCGAAAGCAGCCAAAACAAGGATGTACTGTATAAATCACAAATACATAGTCCGAAATTCAGCATGGGACGATGCACAGATGGTCAGATAAGTATGTTCAGGTCAAGCGTCCAACACATTCTCGACAAATAATGAGAGCGAATAAAAGGGTAGCATGATTTTCCATCAATAATAACCCAAAATGGTCAGCGCTCCTCAAGAGCGGCATTACTTTTGCGACGTGTATCCGGGTTCACTGGTGCAGGGTAAGCCAATCTGGTAAGAGGGCGTGGGTCTGCTTGGCGAACGTTTATCGAGCGCTCAGGGATGGCTTGGGATCGTAAAGGTGGTGTGCCTTTTGATGAGCCTGACGGTCCTCCACGACTATGGGGCCCTGAGGGTCCAAACGGGGGGTGAGATCCCTGTAGCTGTCCGCACTCCACGTTAATCATTCTCGTGGGATCTGGCCGACCACCGGAGATTGATATGCGGCGGGAAGCCTCTATTACAGGTGGTGACCGTTGAGGTTCTTTATCTTGTGGTCTTTCAGGAGAGAGAACCCCCCTCGTAAAGTCTGATCTTCGTTGATCCGATGGAGGAAATCGGTATGGCATGGGAGGTTCAGACCCTGGAGGGGAGCCGTTCTGGAAGGCTGTTGTATTATGCAAATATCCAGACCCACCATTTGTTTGGGGGGCTCTCGTTGAACCCTCCCCCCGGCTCGTTTGCATGGCTTCTTCGAGTGACTCCACGCGTTGACGTAATGCCACCATTTCTTCCCTCATCGCACGCGTCCGCTTCTCCACCAAATCCTCCACCGTGCTGTCCATCTTCTCCTGTTGTTGCTTCAGTGACTGCATGAGGGCATTCGACTTCTGTAATTGATCTGCAAGCCAGCCCTTCAACTGTTTCGATCCGTTAAGGGCGTCATAAAACATTTCAAAAGGCGCTAAGAAGGCGGACTTGTCCCCCGAATTCCCGAGATGAGGTAAGGCGTTAGGCGTATGTGGGACCAAGCTATTGGCGATGGGGACTGAAACATTTGGTGGAGACAGAGAAGTCGTGCCCGTCCGTCCCGTCGAGTTGATAGACGTGCTTGCGGCATCACGGAGTGCGAAGCGGGTAGGCGTAGGCGGAACGTTGCTAGCAGTCCTCCGAGTTGTCTGAGTAGCATTGTTGATTGCAAACGGTAGGCGCGGAATGGCCATGGGGAACCGGTCAGCTACGGGAGGAGCGCTCTGGACGACGGGAACAAGTGGGTCAGATGGGCCCGTGCCGCGTGGGCTGATTGATATATCTGCAGGCTTCTTCTTACGACCTCCGGATTGTGCGGCACGTCGTGTCGTAAAGCTGATGGGAGGAGGGGGTAGCGCATGTGTAATTGGGCTCTGATGTGCTTTAGACGAGGACTCGGCTGCAACTTGCGAAGAATTGAGGGACAGGGGTTGCTGGCTCGGGACGATCATGGGAGGTGGACTGAACATTTCTGAGGAATTTATCGTTTGGCTACCACCGCCTGTAGAGCGGCTGTTGTTAGCGGCCTCGTTGGGACTGCGCCGTCCAACCCGAGGAATGTTGGCCAGTTTAGATGTAGAGAGATGATCCTCAGGCGGCGACTTGCCAGAAGACCCAGAAGCAAAGGAAGCCTGAGTTACGGAGGGTAAACTGTCCCTGTGTTGCTCGACAATACTCTTGTGCTGCGGTTTTACCATTAACAAGGATCTTTCTCTGCCATTTGGTTCGTCTGCGTTGGTTAGGCTGATAATAACCGGAGATATTGGCGTGGAGGCTGGTTGGTCAAGTACGGGTCTAGCAGTGGAATCGAACGGTTGCGTTGGGCCGCTCACAGTCACGCGTCGTTTCTTCGGAGAGGGCGGCGCGCTGGGAACGGGACTAGTATCATGAGACACGTCCTCGTTCACGGTGGGAGACAGTGGCGACACCGAGGGCGCATCTCTTTCGTCCTCCTCTTTGATGCGGAAGCCCCGGGGGGACTGACGAGAATCGTCTACGTCGTGACTGGTGAGAAACGCGCATATAGCTGTCAAAAACAGTAGACAAAGTGCAACCGAGAGCGGGGACGAACCTGTCCGAATTGGCCTGCGTGCGTGCAGAAAGTGAACCATCTTCCCGCGAACGTTTTCTGGCGGTGCGAGGGTGTTCGACGGGGGGATTACACGATTCGTTGGTGGGGGAGTGAGTTGCCTGACGAGTGCGTTCGTAAGACTGGGACTGTATTGGGGGTAGCGCGTTGCTGCTGCTTAGTGAGGAGCTGCTGAAGGCCTCCGCGAAGGGGGGCAGGGACTGTGGCATATGTGCGGCGTGATGGACGGACATGGCTGGTTAAGTGTAGAGGGAGGAGGTGGAGAAGGCAATAAGCCGGCGAAGAAGAGAGGCAGCGAAACAAATCAAAGAACTTCGTCACAACTTGCTAGCGACAAACTGAGGCTATCTGGTGTCGTCGTGGTGGTGGTTGTCGCCGTCGCCAGCTGGCGGTGTCGCGGAGCCGAATGGAGGTTGTCAGTTGGAGGTTTTGGCAGCGACTGTCAAGAAAAGAAAAAAACACCCACTTTGGGCAAAGGCTAATAAGCCAAGTGCGAGTAACAAAGTCCAAGCCAAACAAGGTTCATATGCTAATGATGATGATGGTGATGATATCGACGATGAGAAGATGAGTCTGGGAACGCCGTTGCGAGTCCGTTTTACTTTTTATTTCTTATATTTTTATGTCCGTAGTATGGGCTCTGTGACTGATCGGAAAATCAGCAGACACCTGTCCATCGCCCGAGACAACAAACAAGGCGTCGTCGATGATCAGCGCGGAACCCACTCGGTGCTGCTGGGCAGTCCTCGCCGTCTGCGGTGAGCCAACATCGTCATCTTTGTGCGGCACAGGATGTACTTGCATGCAGTGCACGCAATCTAAGCCACTAGTATTACACTCCAGTCTCATGCAGCATGGCCATTCATCACACACCACTGCCGCTGCATTGCTTTATATCGTGCCATTTCCCAAAGCCAACCACGGTATGTGCGTGCATATTCATGACCGTCTATCTCTTCCATCAAAACAGTGCAAACACTCCTCGAACCTTCTCCGTAGCCCTGCTTCTGTACACACTGGCAGGGCGCGTGCATATTTCACCCTGGCTATGCCTCAGCCGCTCGCCCTAGCAACGTCCGATCTGTACCCACCACAGATAAGTCCTGAATGACCGGGCTGCTGCTGCTGCCCCACTTCCGATCAACTACACTACGGATGACGAGTCCTCAAGGCTCCATGACTTCCCAGATGGCTTCTCCGCATCATCGCAGCAGTCTGTAAAAAAAAAAAGGAGCTGGCAGTGAAGTATAGTAGTCAACGAGCCAGAACGAACCGCCACCTTATCTGGTTAAACTCGTCCGGGCCACGTTATCTCACCCTTGAGGGACGTGGGGGGAAAATACGCCACGCAAATTGGCAACCGCCTCAGTCAATACCCCAAATCTGCACTTCTCAGATATCGGTCAGTAGTCAAGTTGTCCCACCTACGTAAGCTTCGTGGGTAGCAATGGAGCTTTTTAGTCTCTCTTTCCCGTTCATTCCTGCACCCCTTGGCGGGTCCCAATTACTATTTTGACAGGACAACGGAATAGGCTTAATCGATTTCATATGTGGGCACTACAGGTCAGTCCCCTCATCTTATCGACACTTATAGATGACTAAATATAGCTTCCTGTGGGACGTTCATATTGGACACCGTCTCACGAGAGAGTGGAGCGGAAGGGACGACAAGCAGGCAAAATCACACCGTTACTGTAACTGCGCGATGGTAAACAACACTCCCCTAGTCAGGCCCAACAACGTCTGTCCAAAGCGACACGCGCAATGACAGCTGCGTAACGAAACCCGCCGTTCAAATCGGGGTGTGCTCCACGACTGGGCAGCTGGGCCTTAACGAGTAAAGTAGTCACCATAAATTGCAATTAGGGTTTCGTACGTTTCTTCCGTCGAACAGTCAAGACAGTAACTTTGGGTTTGCCATCGTCTCCCGCCTCTGCAGGTGTTTTGCGTGGTAGTCCGGGATTGTCGACGGTAAGCGAACCGTAGATATACGCATTATATGTCTCGAACGAGGCGACCGGTTCAGGAAACGGGTTCGGCGACGCATCGACGACAGGGTGCCCGACACGGATGAGACGCGGCGGGGGGGTTTGGGGCGTTGCGCGTGTTAGAGTGGGCTCCGGCGTGCTACGGTCCGAACCAGCTACATTTCCGCTAATGTTCGCGACTGGAGCGGTCCTAAGTCCATCGCAAAGTCCTCTGATAGACTCTTCCAACACTTTTGTTGACCATGCGGCCCGATCCACAGACGGAAACTCGTGTCCGTTCATGAGGGAAGTTAACACACGTTTGATCAGCTGAGGTGCAACCTGGCCTGGCTGCGGTGCCAATGGGGATACCTCACTACGTGCAACGGCCTGCGGCGAATTGGACGATACTGCCATCACAAAGAAACCGGTAATCGCCCCTGCAATGCACTCCTGGCGGAACGACATTCGTTCCCAGAATTCGCTAACAGACACCTTCCTCAGTGTCTTCGTTGTCTGTTCCTCCTTTTGGCTGTGCGCATCCTTCTTGTCCACCGCCTTGTCCTGTACATCCTCCTCTTCCGAAACCCTTGGCCCACTACGGCGGTCGCTCATTCGGGGTCGCTTTCGTTCTGGAGATTTGACGCCATCCGCCTCAGTGGTGTATGCGATTTCGTCTATGAACCGGGCTTTGGGGTCGTCGTCAAACCAGGGGATAATCTGACCTATATGAGGAGTAGCACCGGCATTTCGGTTCGAGATGCCAGGGAGTGGGATGTCGGTTTGAGAGTATGGGTGTCCATAGACCCACGTAACGGACGACGAAGGCGCGCCAGGGGCGTGCCCGAGCGAGTAAGAAGCTTCCAATTCACCCAGACCTGGCAACAGATAGTATAGTCTCGTGGAAAGCGTTGTACCGTTGGCCTTGACGTCCAGTAGTTCCTCGGCTAGGCTAGTAAGCTGGCGTTTCCACCAAGAGCAAAGTTTCACATCCGTCAGCGGTCGTTTCCCGGGAAAATCGGCAGAGTTTGGGAAAAGATACTGGCTCTGAGCACGCGCAAACAGGTGGATCCATAGGTGGTCTACAGGAAGCGGTCTCGTTGAGGGATTAGCATAATATGACAGAAAGGCGCGGACGAGAGTAGAGGTCGGTGACGGTGCTGTCGCCTGGCCAGTCGAGTCGACCTTGGAGACATAGACGATGGCGCTGGACGTGGATGGTATGTGGTACACGGACGCCTCGATGGCAGAAACGAACAGCCGGCGTGCGTCTGGGCCTGCCTGCTCCGACAACAGGATGAGAACATCCTGCAGGTAGGTCCTGGGTCGGGGCTGAGAAGCGAATGGGTACAAGTTGGAGTGTTTCCGGGGGAAAGATACGAGGACATGCAGATGGAATTCGCGAGAGCCTGGCAACTTGGCCAGCGACACCAACAGCGCATCTCGCAAGTGCATTTCGACTGGTCTTAGTCGTAAAGATGGAGTGTGGCGTCTACCAGCACGAGTCGAACGCCGTGTAAGTATGCATGCAATACATTATGGCTAGTGCGCATCCGTACAGTACAACAAAAGCAGCCTCCGAACCAGAGGGGCCATCACAAGAGCCAGGATATCTATGCGACATAAGCGAACGTGTCCTTCGTACCCTCAACCCGCTCGATATACTCCTTCTCCAGTAGTGTGTCGATCGCCTAGGGCAAGTTAGTATGTGAACTGGTCTACGACAGAGGGCACACCGCACCTTCTTGATATCCGGAATCTTCGGAGCAAACCTCTGCGAGATCTGCGAAATTACTTCTTGTATCAGCGGCTGGTTCTTCATGGTCTTTCGAGCTTTCATGATCCTGTACCGTCCTGGTAAATACCCGCGCACATACCCAAAGTGGGGCGGCAAGGAGATGACGCACCGGACAATTGTAGCCTGAATGACATACTTGCGGTCCTCGTCGACCGTCTTCAACACCTCCGACGATTCAGCCTTGACCTCGGCTTTGATGGGCTGGTTCAGGTTCACGCGTATCTTTTTGGATTTGAAGTCTGCCGGTGGGTCAGTTTATTATCCGCCGTTAGTAGCCACCATTACACATACTTGGATTCAGGTCGTATTGGTCAGTCTCTTCATTGACCAGTACCTTGGCCTTGACGAGTAACATAAGAACTTGTGACAGAATATCCTTGCTGATAGCAGTCGCAGCGATAAGTTCATCCAGTGAGAGTGTGTCATGCTTGTTGTATTGAAGAAGGACGGCCATTTGATACGAGCTTGTCATGAGGATATATTTCTGACTCAAGTAGTTGGTTCTCAGCTCATTCTTGGAGTAGTTCCAAAGCCAAGTTAGTTTGCGACCAGAGTGCTTCGTTTGGTAATACTTCGAGAACCGGTCATACGTCGGGAAAATGTCGGGTGGGATGATGAAATCGTTGTTGGGAGCACTGAGTGGCCAGAAGTTGGTTCCAAGAACCATGATACTGAAGTTGATGTCCATGTCATCATGATTTTGTTGCATGCGTTCTTTGAATTGGTCTGTGAGATCCTTACTAAGGCTCATATCTAAGCCCTTGGACATGAGCCCAAATCGCATGTGTGCATTACACCACGTACCGGTGAACATCCGTTGCAACTTGTTGGTGTATTCAAAACCGCATGCCTCCTTCAGCTTGGAAATCATGCTCGCTTCCGCCTCGTCTGAGGCTGATACCCCATGAATGAGACGTTTTGACAACTTCGTGGTGTAAAACGTCTGGAATACGTCCTTATCTTCTATGTATTTGAACAAGATCATCTGGAAGCCAGAGGCATGAGTAAATTAGTCAATATCAAACCAGTACCAGGAGACATACCACACGGTTTAGTGCCCCTTCGAGGTCCTCTTCCTCCGCCATCTTGTTGTTCTTTCGAAGGAGCATATCGGCGTGCTTGGCGAGCAGCTCGGGTGACTTGGTAGTCGACGAGCCAGTGGCGGCGTTCCGATTAACAAACTCTCTACAAGCTTTGTCAAGACTAGCGACGAAACCAGCTTCTCCCCTGAAGCTCCGCGTGACGGTGTCCGAGTTTTTCCGGTGAACCTCCAACAGGGCATCGACATAGGCCTTGGGATCTAGGCCGTCTGTGCTCTCAGTGCCCTCACCAACCAACTTCGATACCGCGGTCATTCCAGCCTTCTTGACATGTTCTTCGAAGTTCCTCCTGAGGGGTTCTAGTCCCTCAGGAATGCGGGACAGTAGTGCATACATTCGTTGGAGATCCTCATCCTTATCGTAATCGAGGAGGTGTTGGAAACTCTTCCACATAAGCGGTGCATGCTGACGAATGAGGACGTGCTCGCATTTGCTGATGAGTTGTTTCTTGGTCTCAGCGTTGAGGTAACGGTCAACTCGGTCTTCCTCTTCCCTCAAACGTTCCTCAGCCTTCTTGAGGTAATCCGACACGCTGTTCTCGGCCAAGAATGCCTCGGACTCCTGGTCGTAATACTTCTCAGTAGCCTCCAAGAAGGGGATTTCCAAGTGTTCTTTGTAGATATCCAGGGAAGTCTTGTTGATATCGGTATCGTCAAGACCCAATGAAACAAGTGAGTCGACGACCTTCTTTACGAGACCCTGGTCGATCGTCTCCCCGTTTCGTTGGCACTCGATAAGTCTGAGGATTGCACCAGCGAGCTTTGCATTTCTACTTTGAACATGAAGGAAGAAGTTTGTTCTCCATTGGACGAGGGCAAGCTGTGTATGTAAAATTGATGTCGGTGGCAATGCAGGGGCGCGAAGGCGAGGCACTTACAGTGTAGACGGGATATACGCCTTTTCTACCTTCATCTCGCTCGCGCTTCACCCAATGGCGATTGAGATATGTAAAGAGTCTGTTGACGTAGTTGGCTCCTGTTGTGTATCTATCCCACTCCCTGGCATAGTACCGCAGGAGTGCCTCGTCCAGTAAAGAATCCGATTGCTGAGAAGTTAATCAGTTGAAGCTGCATCCATTTAAGTTGTGCAAAGGGAATATACCTCTCGTAGGCTCTTCAAGTGCGCTACGAAGTACCGTATGAGATTATTGTACAGATCAGAGCCCATCAGATTAGCACCGGCTGTGATCAGCGTCAGCCTCGTGCGATATCACCCGAGCACACTACGCCAGAGAGAAAGCTTGGCTACATACTGCGGGTTCCATGGGCTGGTCCTGCATCAGCGTGCATGCGCGATGAGGTGCAGTAGTTGTAAGCTACTGTGTACAACCCAATGTACTTGGTGTATGAGACGCCCGTCTGTAGTTTTGTCATGATGTGGTCGACGCCCTCCTCGAGGAAAGCCCATGTCGTTGCGAGGTCTGCATTCGATGGTGGTAACTGATTGGCTGTACTACCTGGGGCGGCCATCGTGGTGGTCGTGCGTTAGGCCTGATGTTGGGGCAGCATTCCAGGTCACAGGTGGCGTGGGCTTCCACTACTGTTAGTAACCAAGTCTGTAATAACAATTTCTACAACGGTTTACTTGGCGACGTCCAGTGACATACCCCGGGACTTAACGCCACACGACTCACTTCCGGACCAGTTCCTGACTCTCAATCTTTCAATCCAAGGAGGTCAGCATCGCAGATACTCTGGTACAGCATCAAGGGGAATACGGGATACTCTGCGATGCACGAGAGGGGTGAGTGCAACAGAGCGGTCGGTGGCAAAGAATACTCGACGATCATGACACAGATAAATGCTAATATGTCCACCCAAATAGACGGAAGCATGATGCTCAGGGTTTCACTGTCTATGCACCCCATAGATTATGTTCCTCAATTTCAGATTCATCCTACAGTGACAGTAGCGTATCGCAAGATGTCGTGTATGCATTACGGGGCTTCCCGCTGCCAACAATGACCGTCTGAGTGCGTTAGTTCTTCCGTTCATGATGGCGTGTCGGAACCCTGCGGCCGGCTCAGCAAAAACACCATTGTAACTGTGACCACGGAAGGAGGGGATGAAGTGCTAAATTGGTAACGTTCTGTTGCCTTGCTGGCATGATGGGATCGAATTGACTGACTATGCTGCAATAAAGCACTACCACAACGCATATTTACCTAATTGGGTGTCGTGTGGGTAATGAAATGCAGGGTTGCGGAATAACCTCGAAACCAGTACTCACAACCCACGCAGCCTGCACCCTACATTGAGATCAGCGACTTAGCATCAGCCTTTTTCGTCGTCTTTTGTCCTACGCTTGCAGCTCACCTTTCGAAGAATGCGCTATATTCTTTGACACTTAAACAGTGCGTGTGGGATGACTTGTAATTGCTGACGTACTGAACCTAACATTGATCCGGTAAGAAGATGAAGTTGTTAGATGTCAAGGCTGTTCTCGACCGAGATATGAATATCCAACAAGCGGACTCCGACTGTGTTGTCCTGAAAGAGCTTGATGACAAGGGCACTCGTTATGCCATACTGTCACATCGCTGGGGCACAGAGGTCGGCTACGAAGAGATGACTGGGCTTATGAAGATGGAAGGGCGGAATAAGGGCGAGGTCACGCAGCGCGACGGCTACCAAAAGATCATCAAGAGCTGTGAGCAGGCTGCGAGGGACGGCTACAAGTGGTTATGGATCGATACGTGCTGCATCGATAAGAGGAGCAGTTCAGAATTGTCGGAGGCTATCAATTCGATGTATCAATGGTACCGAAACGCGCAAGTGTGCTATGCGTACCTCCACGACGTTGACGAGTCAACGTTTCCTACTCACCGAAATAACGGCAAGTTTGGCAGGTCCAACGGTTGGCCGGAGTGGTTTGTGCGAGGTTGGACGCTCCAGGAGCTTATCGCACCGAAGGAGGTGGTATTCTTCAACAAAAACTGGTTACCCATTGGCAACAAACGACGACTCGCACCAACGTTACAGGATATCACCGGCGTTCCTTTCCAAGTCTTGCGGGATGGCCTGGCGGCGAAGCGTCTTAGTGTCGCCCAAATCATGTCTTGGGCCGCTCACCGGGAGACCACTCGTGTAGAAGATCAGACATACTCACTGTTGGGGTTATTTGGCGTAAACATGCCGATGCTGTATGGCGAGGGGAGGAAGGCGTTCCGCCGTCTACAGCTCGAGATCATCCGGGAGTCCAACGACCACAGCATATTCGCATGGAATCCCCGGGTTCCACGGCCAGGCAGTGTCCTAGCAGTGTCTCCGAACGACTTCCAGGATTGTCAAGATATCGAGAAGGTAGAACTTGACGAATTCGCGGACAAACTAATAGAGCACATTGAGAAGAGCAAACTCGAAGATCCCGGCAATCCCGTTCCCAGGTGCGGGATTTTCAGAACTATCACTATCAGAAAGAAAAGACGGACACATCAGCACAAACTTGCGGAGTTGCGTGAGGCTGCGCACTCCCGACAACTCGGCACATTCTCTGTCAGTAATGCTGGAATCCAAGTGTGGCTGCCCGTCATACCTTGTCGCGACCACTTCAGAGCTATATTAGCATGCAGTGACATCTTTGGGCATCTGGTCACCATCGACCTGGGGTCCTCGGGATCCAGCTTTGACAGGATTTTCGGTACTACAGGCATCCTCAAGACTTATCCGGAGTTCCAGACACTCTATCTTACCCACCTTGATGCCAGTGAAGCGTCCCGTGAATCTGCACTCGATGACAGGACCGTCTCATACTATGGCTTCACCCGTTGCGGCACGTTCCCGCGCGACTTCTCTGGCAACACTATCTCACTCTCATCCCTCACGAATGACCTTATCCTCATAGTTTATGCCAATGACAACGTCGGGTCTCGTTTTGCAGTTGGCCTCGGATACTACTTCGGTCAGGGCTGGGTGCACGTTGCCAGTGATGAACACGTCCAAAGGAATGATTGGAAAGATTTTGCTAGGAGAGTATATAATCGAATGTGGAATGCGCGTGCAGAACATGCTCGGAGTATGCCCAAGTACCCCGAGGAAGGTGGCTATGAGCGCCGCGACAACTTTATCAAGCATGCTCACCTCCCTCGATCCATTTTTGCTGCCAGGGTGGTGTGGGGTAGATGGGAGACGTATAATTTCAAGCTTATGATTGATGTCGAACAGTGTCCCGGTTGCTGTGCTGGGCCGTGCAGATGGACGGCTACGTCCGTGGGTACTTTCCCCCGTACATGTGCGTAGACCTAACCTCACATGTTAATGTAGAACGATCGGCATGGTCTCGATATGCCTGGCCTCATGAAGACGGTTTTCCATTCACATCGATTGAAAGTCGATGGATGGTGGGTATGGCTTGACCAATGTTCTGGTCAAAGGATTGCAGTGAGTCAAGGCACGAGTCGTCACACTCAGCTCGAGACTGATATAAGCAGCTGGGTGATTATGGTGACTATTTTGATGGAAATTTTAGGCGCGATGGCAATATATTTGAAGATATGGGAACCCTTGGTATCGCTGCCACGGACCCCGCTTATTATCCTGTGGTCTCCCGCGTTTCCGATAGCGGATATCCATTGCGCCACTTGGAGAGTCAGAGTGGTCATGAAGTGATACGTTATGGTGGGCATAAACACCTTCCACTGCATCAACCAAAGGGCCTCTCGCTTCCCGCCAATGAGCATTTTGTGCTGCTGTTGAAAGCCTTGTCTGCCCGTCTTGCAAGCAAACATTTGGTGACAACGGTCATACAATCTTTAGACGTCCACGGAGCTGGAGCTGGAAATGAAGGAAAACAAACAGAAGGGGCACTGGGAAATGGCAATTACCGCACAGAGCCAGACATTTTGACCTCATTGTACACCCTCGCAAGTCCGCAAGTTTGGCGAAGAGAGCCAACTTGCACTCGTAGCAAGGAACAGATTAGATTTATCTGGTATGTTTATTACAATTTGTCTTGGTGTCACTGATTCTGCGGTTTGGAATGTAGGGAACACTTTTATACCCTGTTGCAAATGGTGACTTCTCTTATCATGCTTGCGGCTTGGCAGCAGCTGAGTGCACACGGTCTGCAGCATCAACGTCCAGGAACCAAAGGTCTTCAGAAGTCTGCAGTGCGTTGGATGACAATATGATACCTACAAGGTACACACTTACGATGACAACAGAATAAACAGAAGATAGCTCGAACGATCGAGTTCTTCTCAGACATGTTCGGTCTCAAGTACCTGATGAATTATGTAAGTATTCTATGCTTTCAGTATATCATTCCATTCACACCCTCGAAATGTAGGTCGGCGAGATAACGTTCTTCAGAAGGCTCCCCTCGATGATGGGAACGGATCCATTTGACCCATTCAAGGACAAGCGCCCATCCAATGACCCGCGTCTTGACGTCGTCTTGCCTCTATTGCTAGGACGTTGCCGCGCTTTTCGCAACTGGGATGACATGTCACGTCGGCGTGCAGACGAGGAGCAGCAAATCGCACGTGAGGTGGAGTCCGTATCACGAACTCTGGGTAACGGCGTAAGTGTTCTGTCAACAAAAGAAGGGGTAGAAGTTAACTCCAACCACATAAGCTACTCGGATGCATCAAGGCTACCTTTGCTGCAGCCCTTGGAAGTGAGGATCGAATCGTTTCTCCTTACTGCCATTCATTGTGTCCTGACTCCGGTCTGACACATCGTACCATCCACGCTGATCATCACAGGTCAGATCTTCAGACCGCATCTGCTGATGTTCAGTTGTGTACCCATTTCAACGTAAATGTAGGAAAATCAACGTCCGTTCCGTCGTACAGGAGATTAAGGCACTGAAGCTGAAGCTCGATGCAACAGCGGACGAAGATGAGCAGCGAGTACTGGAGGAGGATGTCACAGGAAAGGTAGGGACTGGCAGCATCGGCTTGCTAGCTTTTGACGTTGATGCACGATGGTTCGTTTGTCGACAGATCCTGTGGTTCTGTTGGTGTGGGATCTGTGCAGAAGTGGAAGAACTATTACCAGAGGCAAGCCGGCTCGCTCATGCATATATGCTATTTGACACGGTTCAGGTCTTGAGTTATATTC
Source organism: Pisolithus thermaeus (assembly GCA_024663475.1). Taxonomy (NCBI): domain Eukaryota; kingdom Fungi; phylum Basidiomycota; class Agaricomycetes; order Boletales; family Pisolithaceae; genus Pisolithus; species Pisolithus thermaeus. The sequence goes on from JANFAF010000178.1 coordinate 34,694, forward strand.
GAAGAGAAGAAGAGCTGAAGGTGAGTGCACTATGTACACAAAGGATGTCATCGTAACACCTGTCACTAGGGTTTACGTCAGATAGGAAGGATTGTCGGGGCAACGCATGTAGAGCCGGATGATGATCAAGCTCACTTGCAGCGGTATGCATCATCGTCAGGGGGTGGATTGCTAAAATATGTACACTCTGCTGCAGGATGATGCTTGATGTAGGAGTAGGCACATCGAAGCATCAGTTGTTGCTTGCAACTCGGGCCGCAGAGCAAATCAAGTGGTCCAGCGCAACCAATTCAATGGACACCTCCACTCGGCACACCCAAGTGGCCGTCCCAGAGCTTTCTACGTCTGCGGGTAACATTGCGGCCTCCAGCGTCGCTTCGAGGAATAGTCAGTCGGTATGTATATTGGTAACATCATCCCTATCACCATCGAAGTCATCATTGATATGTTAGGTTTATCCATGAATATACCTGTTAGTGTCCCGTTCCCCTTCCCAGCATTCGTTTCGAGACTAAGACTAAGGAGGGAAAGCTGCAGGGTCTGAATTCTTATATAACTTGGGCAGGAGGGAACATTGGGATCCCTATGACACATAGGTTAGGAGCTTGTGTAAAGATTGTTTAGCGGTGGCCATAATTTTATCTATCCGCGTCGTAGCTGTCATGCAAGAGCCTGGCTCCCGTTTGGTACGAGCCAGCACAGGGAGCATTCTTGATCTGACAGATGGGTGTTCGTGATTCCGACATGTGAAGATATGGGTAGAGTCCTTCATATGATGGTCCTTACAAAACGAGCCAGACAGCATCTCATAGGAACCTGGCCTATTGGGTGAGGAGAGAAGTCCGCCTTATGCTGGGAACATCTCAAAGAGAACAACCGGGCGAATTGACCGGAACTGCGTCAATCCTTCGGCACGTGGAGGTGCCTCTTGGCGCCTGCAGAGATGTTAAAAGGCTGTCCCAACAATCATTCTCGGCGGCCACGATGATAGAAATTCTGGGTAGTTGACGGCAATCACAGATTGACGATTGGAGGCCGAAGTGAAGGGTGTTACCACCACAACGAGGGACGTGACAGACCGTCTAAGCGGTTAGGAGTACGTATAAAACTGCAAGAATAGAGCGAGATCGTACGATACACATTCTAGACCTTGACACCTGTGTGAATGGAAGCGATACCCCCCCACAGGTCTGTCCATGCACCGCCGTCGTGATCTCCGCCAGTAGTAAACCCGGCATCTCTAATCATCTGCGCGAATTCGGGTTGACTTGGGAACTTCCGTATCGACTCCACTAGGTACTGGTAGGAGTCCCTGTCACCAGCGAGGATCGTCCCCAACAAGGGTATCACGCTAAAGGAGTACTGGTCATATACACTATGTGTTCCACAACACGAGTCAGCAATCTCGGCGCTCAATAAGTCACCCGAAAAACTCACACACTCAACAGGGGGTTATTCACTTTGCTAAATTCCAAGCACGCAAAGGTAGCCCCTGGCTTCAGAACACGATACGCCTCTTTCAGTACAGCCGGGATAGAGGTACAGTTGCGAATACCGAATGCGATGGTGTAGAGGTCGTAGGTATCGTCCTTAAACTGCGATGGAGATAGCTCCTGAGCATTGCCCTCGTGGAAAGATATCTGCGGAGCTGCAGGCCCATTACGAAGACTACCGAGACACTGGCATAAGCAACTTACTGTAGTGGTACATCGTCTTTTTAAACCGCTTGACCCCCTCTGAGAGCATCTGCGCATTTATATCCACCACTTCAACGCTGGTCTCTCTGTCCGCGTATTTTTCCCGTGCGTGGTCGAGGATGCGAAGGGCAATGTCGCCAGTACCTCCGGCCAGGTCGATGCACCGCATTGGGCCTTTACGACCCGGCTTCAAGGAGTCAACAAACGTGTCTTTCCAGAGTCTGTGCACACCGAGCGACGTAGCATCGTTCATTAAGTCATATTTGGACGCGACGCTGTCGAATACGCCCTTGACAAGAGATTCCTTCTCTTCCTCCCGGACTGTCTTGAATCCGAAGGACGTAGTTCGACCGGAAGAGTGTGAATTTTCTGAGAAACTCTGGGTATGATTACCACAAACAGAGACCGAAAGACACGAGGGTTTCGGAGTACGCCTGGGACAACGGAGAGCCCTCGAAAGCATTGCAGGTTGGGGGTGACAGGGAACCTAGATTATCACCACGTGACTTGGTAGCGTTTATTAACTGACATAATCAGCTGTCCATGACTGCCAGAATATATAAGTGAACTATGCACAAGACCATAGCACTAGCACAACATAAGAATGGTCGTCATAGATATATGGTGAACGAGGTTACGCTTAAGGCTACGCTACCAGAAGCCCAGGGAACAGATTAGGCAAAAAAAAAAAAGAAGTGAAACGTCTTCACAGACCGCTGGGCTAGCATCACACACTGATCACCGTGAAGCGTGGGCAGTGGGAGAGGATCAACCGCAGTACAATTACTTGGTAGGTAGCGAGAACTTGCGCGTATGACGAGCCTGAACGGGTCGTGACAAAAACGGAACAAAGCGAGCACGAGGTGTTTGTGGAGAAGCCTTGGTTAGAAAAATAGATAGGTCGTGATAAAAACGCCAAGTGCTATGATGATAACCACCTGCAGTGGTACACCGTCCTGGTGTATGACAGGGTCGCGCTCCACTAGCGTTCCAACTTCGGTTTCTCCATAGTATGTGCTCGTCCCGTCGTCCGACCCTGTCGTGTATCTTCGTCGGAAATCGGAAGGCGCCACCGACTCTGGCGCCACTGATTCCGGTGCAGTCGAGCTGGGATCTGGAACTGCAGAAAGGAGCGCGCGAAGGCGTTTTATCTCTACTTCTGCTTCCTGCAGTTTTTCCTCGAGTTCACGGTTGATCTGGGCAGGAGCAGCGCCAATAGGGGGAGACGACGACGGGGATGGTTGGTGGAGATTTACATTCACTACGCCGACACCATTGCTCCTTGCACGCAGGAGATGTTCTCCAGAGTCGGCACGGAAAAACGTTGCATCTGCTTCCCGTACAGGTGGCGTCATGGGGCGCAGAGGAGCGGGCGGTGACCCCGTCGATGGTGGCTCTGCTTCGGTCGACCATCCATGCATGCCCACTGCGGCATGGCTGACGCTGTCCTTGGTTATGTTGTGTTGCTGGGAGTCCCTGAGCACCGTGACGATTGTATGACGGAATAATATCCTACCTTGTCGGGTTGCGTCATCGCAGATGGACCATCCTGGGGGTGACCTTCGTCCTCCTCTTCGACGGTCTGCCCTTCTGCTGGGAGATATACGACACGGAGCTTTTGCTGATGTACTTTCCACTCTTCTCCAGTACCACCAGCGACATTCCACTGCGAAAGAGTCGCTAAGACAGAGATGAGATCAAAATGAAATGCACTTACGATATCCTGAAGGTCCTTAGTTTCCTTCTCTGGTGTAATGAGAGTACTCTGGATCAAAAACTTGTCTTTGCACTTGGTCGCCAGGGGAGGGTCCTCCTTCATGGGCTGCAGCATCACTGAAAAGAGGAGTCGGTCGATGTGTCCAAGCGACATAAGGCACGCGCTAACCTGACACTTCAACGCTCTCTCCTGGCTCGATCCTTCCGGAATTGGGCCTTACACAGTACAGCTGGCCAAAGATGTTATATTGTGACGATGGGAAGAGGAAGCGCCGTACCTTGGGTGCAGTGGTCTTAACCTTGAAAGCGACCGGTAGCGTATTGTTGTTCGCGACTGTGAGGACCTTTTTGACGAGTTGTGTGAAGGGCCCTGAACAAGGCTAGTGAGCTGTTTTTTTTCACGTCCAATGCGAGCACGACGAACTGTTAAAGCCCAGGGCGTTATTCGGTATCAGATGGACGGACATATTGATAGGGAGCGATGGGGACGACGACGGGGAGGATGGTGGGCGGAGTTGAGTCTCAAGCCGCTTCAGAGTTTTATTTCACACACGTTCAAACAACTCGTGTAGAATGCGTGCTCACCACACACCACAGCCTATCCACAGACACAAGGCTGCAGACCAGCCAACCCGCCGTATCAGGCGTGATACTTTATATCACTTCAAGACTATCTCCTACATATCTACGGCGCGTGGGGTCCGAGGCTGTCCGCTACTTTTCTGTGCTAGTTGCTACACGTCACCTATGAAGACTGCCTGCCTGCGCACGCAATGTGTAAGGTTGCGGTCCCTTCGTCGCTAGAAATCTGCCAGTCTCCAAGCGAAAAACTTTGTTAACTGTTCACCGAAGCATCATACGTGTGGTCGGATTGATCGCGGTGCGAGGGCGGTCGCCCAGTTACCCTAAACCTCTCTGGCACTTGGAAACGGTCTAGTCCCGGGTCTTTCACATTCACAATACTGCAAGAAGATCGACTCCTACATATGAAGATAATACAGCACAATTTCCCCTTCATCGCATCATCACTTGTCACTCGTTCTCCGTCAGCAGTTGCAACGCAGCGTGGACGAGCCACAAGTCAGCAACTTTCTTGATTTCATCAATGACCGCTTTAGGTGGGCCATCTTTGACAGCATCCCAGTGTGCCTGCCGTGAAAAAGAAGTAAGTTGGCAGCAGCAAAAGTTTCAGTAAGTCTGTTCCCACCTCGACGGTATCCCAGCCTAAGATCCCGTGGTACACGTTCGCCCTATTGGCAACCGGAGCCCAGCTAGATCCATAAAACATCTTGGAGCCTTTCAGCTTCTCGTACAAGTCTTGCACCAGGGGCTCAAGCTCGTCCATCGTGTTGCCCTGCTTCAGCGTGAAAGTGACGAACTCGGTAATAGGCGCGGTCAGACGACTCTTGATCTCGTCGAATAGGGCAAAGTGGTGGACAAATGGAGAGGCAGAAAGGGGGAGCAATGCTGGTTCGAAAGCTGCACCTTCTGGCGAATCTAGGAACTTGGCATGCGCATCCTTGGATTTCCAGTCTGAGAAGGCATTGATTTAATCGTGCCGAGTCAGTACGCTGGTGCAGTGAGCTGACCATTTACTATGAACAGAACCGATGGATCTTCTGTTTCTAGTCCGAAGTATGATCTTATCGACCACTGGGTTAGCTGATCAGAGACTTGACAACTGCATGGAGATACTGACTGGTTCAATCCTTCCACGTTGGACAGGAGTTTGCGAACTTTGTCAAGACTTGCTCGACCGGACTTCAACTCCTCAGAAATGGTGAAGTGCAGTATCTCAGTGTAGCTCGCCATGGCCAGAGGACGGAGACTGTAATTACCACGTCACATTAATACTATCTGAGCTTGTGGGAGAGCTTCTTCGGGGTGCGAACCGAACCGAGTCCGAGCCGGTGATCACTCTACAAAACGGGTACTGACCTGACGTCATCGTGATACGCCAGGCTGGTCGCAATCCGTGCTGCAAGCCCGATAGCGCCAACTGACCTTGGCGATAGCAGCAACGATGGCAAAGGGAAAGGCGCATGCTCAATCGTCGGCCGTACAGTTACCGCAGTTCTCGCCGAGAGACTACTCGTCATTCTTCTTTGCAGGTGAGGCCCCCATAGTGCTCTGCGTGGAGATGCGAATTCCGAGCCCTAATCCATAGGCGCCCTGTGTTGCACGTAAGTCATAGCGGTATTTCTTTATGACCGTTGAAGTCATGAGCTTGCTGCAGCATCACACACGGTGCCATGACCCGTGGGTCTTCTGGTTTATCATTATGCGCGTCACATTTATCCATGTCATACAGCCATTGACGTTGTAAAGACACGAATCCAAGTTAATCCTGCCTATGCCAAGCAGTCCATGCTCTCCGGCGCACGCCTCGTCGTCGCCAACGAAGGGCCGAGGGCTCTCCTGACTGGATTTGGACCCACCGCTGTCGGATATTTTGTTCAAGGCGGTGCCAAGTTTTCTGGCTACGAATTCTGCAAGAAGAAAGCTGTTGAATTGGTGGGGAGCCCAGAAGCCGCAGTCAAGTACCGCACAGCCATATACCTCGGCTCTGCGAGCGTTGCGGAGTAAGCACTGCTTTCTATGAAAATGAGGAGTTTGTCCAGGGGGTAAACTCACTTTTATTGTGCATCGTTATAGATTCTTTGCGGACATCTTGCTCACACCCTTGGAGGCCACCAGAATACGGCTTGTCTCGGAGCGCGGCTATGCGTCTGGCCTCGTTACCGGATTTACCAGACTGGCTCGAGAGGGCGGCATTCGGGAGTTGTACGCAGGTTTCATACCGATCCTCTTCAAGTGAATGTCTTTTTTTCTGTCTTGCAACTTCCTTTCATTCGACGTTCCTTAAACAGACAGATTCCCTATGCAATCGGTCAATTCACGGTCAACGAACTCTGCCACGAGCTCGCTTTCCGCAACATGTCCTACGAGACCCGGTCCAACCTCTCGCCCGCCAAGAAATTCAGCATTCAACTGGGAAGCGGTGTCGTCGCCGGATTCGCAGCTGCTATACTGAGTCAAGTATGTTCCTTCCCCGCGCCCCCGTCAGAGGTAGAACAGTGACTGAATTGCCCCTTCCCCTATAATTTGTTGGGTTATGTTTGGTCGACGGCGCCCTCGCCAGCCTGCCGACACGCTTCTCAGCCAAATCAACAAAGGACACGGGCCTGGTGGCTCGATGTTCCACCGCCTGTACGTCCTTGCACGGCAAGCGGGGCCCCGCGGCCTCTTTGCAGGCTTGGGACCGAGGATGATCATGACCGCCGGTCTGGTGTCTGGCCAGTTTTTGCTCTACGGTGCTATCAAAGAAGGTCAGTATTCTTTTGGTTTCCCGCAATTGGGCAGGCGATTGACAAGGACTGGTCATTGAAGCATTGGGTGCCCCACCCGGGGTAGAGATACACAAAGAGGAAAGCACGGTAGTGCTCTGACGGCTTTGTTCACCGGACACATATCTTCGTCGTACCAGGTAATATTAATAGAGAATATGATCATGTCGAGACGTCTGGCTAGGAATTAGAAAACGGGGGATTAATGCCTGAGTGAAGTTTGGACTGTGGGGGCGACGTACGCACGCGAACGGTCGAGATCGCGTGTTCCTCGGATTTCATGAATCTGAGATCTGCCACCAGGGGTCAACCCATCCTGATCCCACTGACTTCCCGACTTCTTCGACTTTGCAGCGACTCTTCCGTACGAACCAGCATGTCTTGGCATCATTTACCAGTACTGCACTCGTAGTTTGGATATCTTGCATACCATTCTACTAATATGTATCGTGATGCACTCGAGACTTTGTACGCAACCGGCCTCTTCGTTTCCGTCGGGGTCAGCAGCTCGGAGGCGAGCACCAGTGGAACGGACCCTCGGACTGTCATTCCAGGCATACTAGTTGCGATGCAAGGGACCACCGGGCTCATAAACAAACAACCAAAGTAGAAAGACGATTAAAATTGGTACAAATTGGATACACGTACTTAGTTTCTAGGATTTAGTATAGCAATTTCGGTGATCGTGCGCGAAACAGCGACGTGGGAGGTATCGTAAGTGGCTTACACAGGATGGAGAAGCAGAACAGATGATGACAGCTAATGACCGCCGAGAGGTTAAGTGTAGAAACGTGAAGGTCGTGACAGAAAGCGGTATGCCACTCGTGGCGCGCACGAAACACGAAGGACCGTGGGGAGGAAGGGCTACAGATCACAATTGCGACAGTCGAGCTTATGTGGTATGCTCATGCTTTTGGCTACAAAAGTACAGGTTGAAGGGCACGAACCCAAGAAAAAGAGGACAGGAATAACAGCCCACCCAAGGAGGGCACACGGCGCGTTGTGCGCAGCCCGGTTGTCTGCCCGACAAAACACCGCGGGTTCATGGGACGACTCCGACAATTACCCCAACAATGGTGCCTGCGACGAGGAACGCGATCATCCCTGACCTGACCACGACTTCCCACTGCGCTCGCTTTACGACCGGAGACTGGATGTTGGTCAAGGGCGCCGCGAATGCCGGAACGCCTGCTGTAAAGGACGGCAAGTTGAATGGAAAAGGGAAGTTCCGGTGCTCCTTCTCAGGTGCCGGCATCGAAGTGGAAGGTGACGATGGTGCTTGATGGATTGGTGAAGACAAAAAGATGGCGGGATTGGGGGGAATAGAAATCGGACTTGGTCTCTTGTTGCATTTGTATTGTGCGCGCCCCAACTCAGAAGTCAGCGCATTGCCAGTGGTAAGAGAATGCCGCGGTGGTGCCGTCAGTCGTGCGCCATATTCGCGTGAGCAAGGTTGGCGCGCGCTCTGCATATGGTTTGTAGAAGGCGATGCTGATGCAGTAGTAACAATATCGATCCTCGGACGTCCACTTGATTCTCGTGTTGAAACGCTCCTTCTCGTGCTCGGTAGCAAGTCGAAATCAAAGTTTCGAGATGTGACCCGACTCCTGTGTGGAGTGAAACTCTTCCAGGAACTTGACTGGCCTTCGGTATCACCATTGGTACTTGGTTGGATAAACCCGGCGGTTGGCCCGTAAAGTGACTCAGCTTGGGATATACTGTCACCGTTACGAGAACGATCAAGAGCGCTGCGAATATTGGGAGCCGAAACAGCTGGCCGTGCCCGCAGGGGAAGATGCGCCAAAGCAGGAAATGTGACTGACAAAGGTGGAGGCGGGACTTGATACTCCGGCCGGTGAAGACAGGTAGCAGTTGCGGGTCCCTCTGGTGCCGGGTCGTCGTCGAACACCGCAGCAGATATCTCGATTTCGTTTATACCATCAGAGCACGCAGACTCTGGTTCATAAGATTTGCAAGAAGTTGTGGAAGAGCGTGCAGATGCTGATGAAAATGGCCGACAACCTGGTGAAGCCGAAGACGTTGTGTTCATTGTCGCAGGGGAAATAGCCATAGAATTGCTACTTTGAGGCTGGACACTGGGAATGGGAGTGTGGAGCGGAGGGGGCCGAGGAACTTGAAGGAAGGGCTCAGATATGGACGTCGGCAGTGGACGGGATATCATTGGCCGTGCGAGCTCAAACCTGCGTAGTTGCCTGAGATCGCCGAAGACATATATCATAAGGCAGATCTTATGCGAGAGAAGAAAAATCAGCGACCACACACAGGACGCGAAACGAAAAAGCGCTTACGCCTTGCAAACTGGCGATCAGGATGGTGAGCCCGAACCATAAGCCAGGTAGTGCCGTCAGCCGAATAAACCGACTGTGGGGGCCAGCGTTCCATCGACCGGTGGTCATAACCAATGGTAGGACCCCGGTGACAAGGGTAAAGAAGGTACCGCCAGCAATGCCGCATGCAGCCCTTCTGGAGCCTACGTTGGTAGACGCTGCGTGAACGAAGCGTTGAAGAGACTCGTTGAGCATGAATCGTGCTTCGATGGCTACTTCTGTAAACACGGCCGGGTCTGGATGTGCAGACTGAGAGTGCCAAGGGGCGGGTGAACCAGGGGGCCTGGATTGCGAAGTAGATGAGTGAAATGGACCCAATATGTCTGAAGGAATATTGAGCTCATAATCTGCAAACGGCGTGAAGAAAGTCTGTTTGGCGCGGGAGTAGAACAGGGTCAGAGAAGGGTCTGGTGGCGGGGGGTTCCTGAGCAGCCTGCGAGGGGAACTCGGCACGTTTCCAACTCTGAGAGTATCGTTCGCAAAAGTGGCTTTTGCACGCTGTGCCCAACCTTGATAGCGGATGGTATATTCCCTCAACCAGAGAAGGAAATAGAGGTTTTCGGGAGCCTGCTCCACGTAAAGGAGATACTCCTCGAAATCTTTGAGACCGAGCGGGGGCAGGTGTTTGCGATCGAGGACGTCATCGAGACACACTTGGAGTACTGGCGTGACACTGCAGGAGCGCACTTTTCCGATGGCTGGGGGAGGGTTGCACAGCCGATACTAAGACGGATTTGAGCAGCACGTATCAGATAGGCGCCGCTTGGGTTACACTGCCGTGCGAGACTTACTGGGAGTGTGAGCAGCCCTCTCAGTGTGAGCTTCGACGCCGGGGGCTGCGTCATACAGCGAGCTCAAAAAGAACAGGGAGGAGGCGGCGCAGCTTGTATGGAGGTGGTCGAACCGAAGAATTGAAGGGGCAGCAGGGGAGGGCGGGGGTTATAAGGGCGATAATTAAAGCTCGCCCGAGGGAGGACTCTGATGGACACGCGGAATTCCACCAGGGATGGCGCTCACGTAAATGGCCCGGACCTGGGTTCGATGCCTGTAGTGGCTTGGTGATGATCGAGAAGGCGTCATGACTGCTGCTTATCGGGAGGCCCACTACCAGGCGTCTAGCCGACTCATCCTGTGCGGACCAAAACAAGGCAGACAACCACACTATTAGCACGTCGGACCCAATCAAGCCGGTCGATATTACTGTAGTGCACCACTAGTATACAATGAGCCATACGTAGTAACGAACCCCACCCACCCACATCATCACCGGAAGCGCTGCCGCTCGATCACCGACTTCTGTCTCGAGTCTCGCGACACTCGCCTGCGTCAAACGTTCAATTAACTCCGCGCTACGTCGTAGGGTAGCAACCCACCAATAGTACTCCATCACATCGCTCTGCCCAAGCTTCCGGAGGAACGTCTCGTCGTGCGTGATAATAATAAGCTGGAAATTTGAATGGTTTTTCCGTTCGTTAATGATGCTGCACGCTTAGTCAGCATCAAAAACCTTCGCCGCGGAGAGCACTTACTCAACCAGACTCTCTGCCAGGGCATCAATATTCTCCACGTCCAGAGCGTTCGTAGGCTCGTCCAGCGCTAGGATACCACAATTTTGTCCAAATGAATCCGACAGTGCAAGGCGAATGATTATGGAAGCGAGCATCTTTTGGCCAGCCGAACAGCGACCCCTCATGTCCATTTCCACCTGATCCTTCGTCATGACGACCTGCAGGCATGCTTAAATCAGTTGCTTCCGATAGTTTCCTCAGGAAGCCCACCCTGTAATTATATGACCGCTTTGAAGCCCCACCTTCCACGTCCGAACGTATCTTAATCCCGTCAATGTCTGGAAAGGACATCAGCGTCTGGGTACACCACCGCAACATCTAGTCATTACCGGTCCCCTGGTACGTTTTATTCCACAGGTGGCGCATCGTGTCATTGACTTCTTCCATTTTCAAACTGTGGTACTTCATGATTGCGCTGAGGCGGCATTAGCACGAAAATGGAAGTCGTATACCGGCCCGACTTACTTATCCAAGGCCTTCGCGTACTTCTCAAGGTCATTGTTGGCCATATCTGACATCTGAACCGGAGACGGTGAATGCAGGAACCGAATAGTCCAAGACGACGGACCTTGACTTTCACAAGTTGATCCGTGTACCTTTTGTTAGCGTCTTTGTATTCCCGTAGATCCCTCTCAACTTGCTTCAAGGTTTCATTGAGCGAACTAATTTCGCCTCCAAGGTGAGCGTACTATAATCACTAGCATTAGCAGCTCCGCCTTGCTTGCTAGCAGGAGGCATACCTTGCTCTGCATGTCTGTCTCTTTCTGTTTCTCGGCCTGGTACCGGTCCTCAAATGTTCGCTTCGCCTTTGCTGCAGACTCCATATCATAGGAGTCAATGTCCGCCTGTGTTGCTGCGACATCTTTGACAAGTTTCCGAATGCGGAGGTTGTCCCGTAGATTAGATATAGAACTGCCGCTCTCGTTGATTTCTTTGTCAATCTTAGCTATGTTCTCTCGTATGTTCTCGACCTTGATACTGATTTCTTGGATTTCGCTTTGGTAACGCTCAATCTTCCCAGCACATTCTGCCAGGAGTAGCCCGCGCTCCTCACGGACGTACCTTGGATCTGTAAGCCTCGGAGGATCAGGGAACGTAGAGTCACTCACCGGTCGACAATTCTGTTGATGCTGTCAAGCTTGTCCGCGCTCATGTTCAGTTCTTGCGACGACCTTTGTACCTCCGCTACTCTGATGTTAAGGTCGTTCTGCACCCGTTGATACTCTTGTTCAAGGCGGCCTATAGGAGCTTGTGCTTCCGCAAGTTTGCCATCCAATTCCTACACATCGCACTTTCGGGCTTTTACTCTGTTCGATAGAAATGCGACACACCCTGAGTCTGGCGTTAAGGTTCGTAATCTCCTTTGCCATTGTGTCAACTCGTTCCTCCATGAGGTCCTTCTCACGGATCTGGTTGGAGAGGGTGTTCTCCTTCTTCTCCATTGCGTGCAACTCGCTTTCGCAGGTTCGTGACGAGGAATTCAGGCGATCACGCTCTGTCATAATCACTTGTCTTTCGCGTTCGTTCGTACGACTGCGAGAACAAAAATGAGGATCTGCAAAACAGCAATATTTGAATTTCTCACATCTCACTGGACAAATTGTCCAGTTCCATTTGCACGTCATCAGCGGTCTTGACGCTACCGGTGGCACTCAGTTCCTCTTCAAGGTTAGCAGTCTCAGCTTTTAGCCGCTCAATGTCGCTTAGGTTGCGCGAAACGGTGGATGCTTGCTGCTTCAGCACCGTAATATCTCTAATTTCCTTTTTGACACGCTCCACGTTTTGGGCAGCCTGGGCAAGATTGTCAGAGCGAAGCACAGCCAGACGGGTTAGCAGTAGCATACCTTCTCTGCATTTTCGCCCAGGGGCTGGATTTCGGCCTCGGTAGCCTTAATCTCCTTCTCCAGCGCAGGAATCTCCAAAGCCAGGATGCGGTCCTTGGATGCTTGATTAGGCAACTCCCTGCGAAGACTTTCCAATTCAGTCTCCCATGCTTCCAAAGTAGATGATTCGGCGTCCTTATCAATCTCGGGAGCCTCCTTGGTTTTCCGTATTTGTTCTTGGAGCTGTGGAAAAGAAAGAGAGGAACGAGTTCGCCATAGGATCACAACCTTGGCGAGAATCGCGTACGAATTTTTCAAACACAGCCATCTCTTTCGCGTCCATGTGCCGGTCACAGGTTGCACACCTCTTCCTGACCCTTCCGATGTTCAAGAGATTCTCGTACACGCGAGTCATGCCAGCACTCAGGCTTGCCTTCCTGTTCGATGGCAGGTGCAGATCCTGTTATCAATGAACACAAGGAATCTAACAACGTGCACGCACTCCTTCTTTTCAGCAATCTCACGTTCGGCCTCCTTGATGGCGTCTAAGAGGGGCATGCCGCTGAAGTTCAGGTCCGTGGCTTCCTTGATGCTCCTGTCCAACTCTACCCAACGACTATGTCAGTGAAATGATTCGACTCAATGGCAAGTTACCTTTAATCTCCTTGTGTTTACTTCTCAGCTGCGCCTTTGCCTGAGAGAGAGTTGTTTCCGAACTCTGGAGAGATTTGTTGGCAGAGGATAGCTCTGTTTCTGCCTCTGCGAGCTCCCGATCCTTTTCTCTAGTAACCGTTTCAGAATGGAAACGGTTCTATGATAGAACAGAGGGAGTCTGACCTAGAGAGCCTGTCCAATTCGCGTTCCATGGTCTCTGCCCGGACATCGGCCCCAGCAAGCTTCCGGAACTTGGGGTTGCTCGTCTCGAGGCTGCGAGGGAGAGCGCGCTTCACCAGTCTGATGCCAAGACCTTAAGAAGAACGCTTACATATTTCTAACCTCCGACTTCTTACTCTTCATCTCACCCCGCTTCAAGTCCAACCTTGCGCGCGCGTCCGCCTGCAGGCTCAAGCTCCGCAACTCCGTGTTCAAGGAATCCCGCTTATCTTCCATGGTTCGTGCCTTGATAGCGCGCTCGCTGAGTTGTTCGTCGAAATTGGCGGACTTAATCTCGCCTTTGATCTTCTCAAGCCGGAGTTTCTTCTCTTCAATATCCCCTGTGAGCGTGCGCAGTTCAGGCGCGAGACCCTGCATTGTTGCCAAGGAGGCTTCTGCCCTAGCAATCGACGCTTGGCGCTCTTTCTGCAACCACAGAGCTCAGTAATTCATGTAATGAGTATCAGCGAGGACACGCACGATCTGGTCTTGAGCATTGCCTCGCTGTAACTTCAAACTCTCTACTTCGGTGTGCAACTGCCTTGATTGCCGGTTGTACTCATCATTCTTCGCACGGACCTCCGCCTGAAGCTTCTTGTAGTCTGCTTGTTGACGACGCTGCAGATCTCCTAGTCGCGAAATGAATTCGTTCACCTTCTCGCGCTCTAGAGGGGAACGGCTGTAACCCTTGATATTATGCTTGTCGCTGATGTCACGAATGAGTTGTTCGCGTTCTGTAATGCGACGTTCATGAGCCTGCAAGGAAGTTAGTTGTGTATAAGCGTACGAGGGTGGGCATGGCTGAAGATGCATCCACACCTTAGCTTCGGCAGCGAGCTCTCCTTGTTCATTTACAAGCTCAACATGCGTTCTCCGCGCCTTTGCCAGCCCGCCTTCGAGGTCCTGACGCTCCTCTTCACGACGACTTCGCTTTTGTTTCAACTGAGCAATGTTTTCGTCGAAGTTGTGCAGGCGATTCTGGAGTTCGTCATCGGAACCTAAAGATGGATCAATACATAATCGAATTCAAGGCGTCGGACTGCACACCTTCCATCTCTCGCACATTTTCCCTCGCATCCGCAAGTTCTTGTTGGTAATGCTCCTTCTTCTGCTGCAAATTCTCGACCTTGACATACATTTCCCTGAACTTAGTTGCAGACTCGTAGAAGCGAGCATTGTTCTTGACGAGTTGCTCGTACTCCTGCTTCGTCTCGTCATAATGATCCTGCTTAAAGGTTATAGACGAATTGAGATCTGTTATTCGGGCACGAAGTTTGTCGGCGTGGGCCTTTTCCTTCGCCAAAGACACCAATCGCTCTTTCTCAGCCTTTAGGTCGGCCGTGCGGTCCTTGCGGAGCGTTTTGATAGATTCGAGTGCTTTTGTGTATCTGCATAGATATATATGATCCTTGCAAAGGAATAGAAATATGGATGACAACTACCTGGTGGCCTCAAAAATGTCATCGAATTTTTTCTTGAGAATTGAAGGTTCAGCTAGAGGCCAGTAAGAGTCCTCCTGGTGACAGAAAATAACGTTCTCTAAAACGGATTTGGAGACGCCCAGGAGGTGAGGGATCTCTGTGTCTATCTCTGCACACTTGGTCGAAATAGCCCCTCTCTGAAGAGCACGTCAACGTGTCGATTGTAGTGAACCGCAAATAGTAAGTTACCTTTCCTCCTTTCTCGATGTTGCTGTCTGCGAGTGCAAGGATGCTTTCTAAGGTCTTCATAGTTAACCCCGTCTTCTTTGCTGTCACGGACAAGTTGCGGACCACGAGCATCCTGGTCCCATTTGCAGCGTGAAATCTCAGTTTAACCTGAGCCTTTACCTCCTTCTCGTTGGCCATCTTGGGGTCATGTACGAACGCACCACCGCGTGTGTTTGGCGGCTGATCACCAGTCGTGGCGTACTTGAGACACTCGATGATGGTCGTCTTTCCACTGCCATTGTGACCCACGATGACAGTTACTGGCGAGAAGAACTCGATGACAGATATTTGCTTGTCGTCGAACGACCGAATGCCTCGAATGGCCAACTTGTTAAGACTCGACATCGTAGCTCTCCACTAAAACCCGTACACTACGACCGGCCTGGCGAGACGCGCCGCGTCACAATTACTTGTCACGTGTCACTATCCATTTACATCGCCGCGCTGTAAATCCGACACAGCCACGCCTCTCACGGTCAACCGGTCAGTGTTACATGCACCCGTCCTCTTCCACCTTTAAGCGAATAATCTATCGGCCCGTGAGTTCGGAGGCTTACTTTCTCCGAGCCTGGCTCCGTTATCTGTGCTATAAACACAAAGGCGAAAGAGAATGGATACGTCTCTTGTGATGTTAACGGTCACTGAACAGTGAAGGTACTACGTTTCCGATTTTCCTCCATTCGGAGAAGAATCAGAGGGAATTTTGATATGGTGCGGTCTTCTTTCTTCGAGAAGGGGAAGCAAAAAACAAAAAACAACAAAAAACAAATTGGGTGAAATATGGAGGATAGAGTTCTTCGGGGGTCCTCGCCCACATTCCATTCGGTACGTTAAGAGACTGTGTCAGACCATTTACGTAAGTAACTGTGCGTGTATCATACCACGGCCCAGCTTGAGATCTTGAGAACCCGACAGTAGAAGCCATCTCGATGTCTCATAACACGGTAAGGGACACGAACATGAAACTGCACGATGCACGCGGTATGCAAAGTCATCTGAATTAAGTAAGATCGACTAGCACGTGAAATGCTCCTACGACGATCATCCACGTCCGAATTATGACTAGTTCCCATCTCCCGTACCCGCACAAACAATTTTACGGACCAATACCACAGCACGTCTTGGCCACGGACATGAATCCCAACGTACCACCAAGTGACACGTAGCTGTCTGGCGCTGCGCTTCCGTCGGACAGCATGGTATGTAATTCTTCGTGATCGGGCATAGGTTTTCCCTTGTACATCCGTCGGATGCCATGTCGCTCTCCACTTGTGGCGAGGGAGTCTTCCTACCCTGCCCTTTTGACATAAAAGCCCACCGCCTACGAGTAGGGCGTTCACCTTCCTCCGACTAACAGACATCCTCTCATGACATCTGCCGACGTTTCAGAGCAAGTGCCCTCTTACGACATCCCTTTTGGGGACAAATCAATACACGTACCAGAACTTCCTCCTCTCAACCCCGAACTATATTGGCTGTCATCGCAGGAGGCAGAGTTCTTCAAGGCCGCCATCGGGATTGACGATGACGACGAGTTGAAGGCTCATATCTTATCCGTGCAAGAGAAAACATGGAAGGTTAGTCAGGCCAGCACATACTGCGATGGAATAACACCAAAGATCACTGCCAGATTGCGCCATATGGTTGCGTCTATGTCTTCGGTTTCCTGAGGTGAAGATTCTTCTTGATCGTCCTGCTTCCCGAAATTTGAAATGTGGCCTTCCTCACAGGATGGCAGTGGTTCACCGACAAGAATATCAGGAAATCATCAAGATCGGTCGAGAACGTGAGAATGCAATCTTCCTGGACATCGGATGCTGTTGTACGTACCTTTTTTCGGACTATCGCGTGGACACCTGACGTTGGGTCGTACAGTGTCTACCGAATCCAGGCGAGTTGCAGCAGATGGCTGGCCTGCTCACAATATCGTTGCATCTGACCTCAAGCAAGGTGAGCGACCTCCCAACTCCTATGTCACTGCTAACGACAGTGACCAATTAGGATTTCTGGACCTCAGCCATGCCTTCTTCAGGACGTCCAAGGAGACGTATCCTGGCCACTTCATCGCAGGGGACGTCCTCGACCCTGAAATGCTTGCTATCGTCCCTCCAGCTCGCGGGCCTGTATCGGCGCCATTACCTGACCTGTCGAGTTTGACGGCGCTCAGCCCATTGCACGGCCACTGCTCCGTCATTAACGCATCAGCTTTCTTCTCCTGCTTCACGGAAGAACAGCAGCTCCACGTCGCCCGTGCCCTTGCAGGGTTGTTGTCCCCGGTGCCTGGATCTCTCATCACCGGTGGACACCCAGGTGCAACTGTCAAAGGCAATTACCCCCATAGTTGTCTGGACATCAAATATGACGTATTCTGTCACTCCCCCGAGAGCTGGACGGAATTATGGGACGGGACGGTCTTCGCGAAAGGGGAAGTCAAGGTTACCACTCACTTGAGAGAGGTACCCATGCTGGGCAACATAATCCCACTTCTCGAGTGGTCTGTGACGCGATTGTAGTAGTCTTTGGCCTCGCCTAAGAATGGAATGTTGAAATTTCAGCAGCCGCAACTTCTGTAAAATGTGTTCTACGTGTGAAGCGCATACATTGCAAGTAAGAATAATTTAAAAAAAGCCCTCTTGCGAGTGCTGGAAAATCGCGTCTGCTTACTTGCAGGTAGTGGTGCTGTATTATTAGGCGATTAGGAATCTTACTTCGGTGCCTCACCTCAGTAGTCGGTACTCAATGAAACATAAAGGACTTGTATGGTATTACATACGAGGTATATGGTGTATTTAACGGCATAAAAGCTACAGGAGGTTTCAGAAAGTACTCTTAATCTAGCTGAAGGACATATTTCGACAATGACGTGCAAACCTACGAGAGGAGTACGGAAAGATTATGGAGACATACGAGGGAGCTGGTTCGTTTTCACCAGTTACATAGACAAGGGTAGTGGGAGATAATGCTTTTCGGATTTGTAAGATAAGATGACATCCGACAATGACTGATAAAGAAAATCCCAAGTTGATTATTCCGAGAACCCATTCTAGCTGTCCCAAATATCAGACACGAATTTACTCTGAATGGTCAGAGCCAACTTACAGGAAGGGTGAGTAGCACTACTACGCTAAACACGGCACGAGCCATGGATCTACATACCACCTCGTCAATTCATCACCTGGTCAGAATCATGTCCCAGTACATACATGAAAAAGTAAACCACATTTCCTTCGATAAGGATGTCTGTTAGGCGTGTCACTCCACTCCAATTGACTGGAAGGGATCCGAGCTTCTCTCGATATCTCCGTAGGGCAGCAGAGAAAGCGACTGAGAATAACAGACATTCGTACCCCACCACAGAGGCGTGATGGATGTAGATTTTGAGGGCTAAGTTAGGGTAAGCGCTGATTTTAAGGCCGAGGTTCGGCTGAACCTCATCTTACGGATGTCAGCTAAGTTTACCTTACAGTTGACAATGAATCAGAGCATGACTGACCTGCAGAAATAATGAAAAGTGACACACACACGATCATAATTACCATTTCCAGGACAAAGCCAACGACTGTCAGGAGTAAAAATTTCCTTGAACCACCGTAGAGAGCATGAAGCCGCAGTTGCAGAATAACTGAGTAAATTGATCACAATGGTTGTCTGGCGGTAGAGATAAACCCACATTGGTTAACCCATAAAAACCCACAGTTGATCCACAAGTCGAGGTCAAGGAAATAGGGGGTAACTGAGACAGAATCAACCAGACGAAACTTGACCCCCGTTCGTGAGGCTTACCGCTACTCGCTTTCATTGGGCAAGATGTAAAAAAATCAGCAAAACCACATACAACTGATGAGATTCCTGCTAAGTAAGCCAGCACGACACGCGTTGACCTGACGAACACTTGCCTCATGGGTGGAAATGGTATTCGTGACGAATTCTGGCAGTGGTAAACATCTCACCGCAAGCCTAGGCAATGTACGACTTACCAGCCGAGGAAAACCTACGGTGATTCTAAGCTCTGAAAAAGTGAACACGGTACGTATGTGACCGACGTACATCATATATGCCATGCCGAAGTATCGAAACTGACATTGACGCTGAGTTCGGGGTTAAAAGTGCATCTATGAAGCTCACTATGAGGTAGATGACCGAGATGTGCGAAAATCGATTTTTCTGTCACAACGACGTGTCAGTATGACAGGATTCAAGAGCGATGTGGCCATGTACCCATATAAATTTGACCTTTCGGCGAGATACTGATCAGTTACCGTGAACAGGATGGGAACCCGAAAGAAACCGCTGATACCTCATTATCCAAGGAAAGTACTGTCCACCTTTGCTCAGTTTTCGTCGTCGTCGTCGGAAATGTAAAACCTACCACAATTGTATACCAACACAGTGGTCAGTGCAACTAATATTGATAAACCTTAAGTACCACGGGCGCCAAGGGATCTCTGAGAATTACCTTGCATGTACCGAATCATTTGAGCATCCATGGCTACTCTGAGCACATCGTTACTCGTTGTCACCTCCATCTCTCTTTTGAGGATGGAAGTGATCTTCTAAACTCCAGGTATATAAACCCAGGATCCTAAGTACATGACGAGCAGTGTCTCATCGGTCTGGCCATCTGAAACAATTGGATGACCTCGGGGTGAATATTAACCCGGGCGCTCCTTACACGATCTGCTGATGGCTGTGGGTGGCAGGCTGTCCGCCCAATGGCCCTTACCCACCATTTCTAATGCAGTGTTGGAGGACGATTGCTGACTCGGAAAGCCACCGTTTGGGTCTAGCGTTGCTTATCTTTGTATCTGTCTAAAGCCAGTTATCGAGCGGGGTCCTCTTTCCCGTGACGGTTCGTGTGGTGCTAACACAGCATCTTCATTATCTTTCGGGTGCAGTCTACAGCTTCGACGAGTCGACTGCAAGAGTACGCATAGTCGGTGCCTGCACTATTTCCAAGGTGTCACCCATAAAGCATCTCTGTCCACAAATTTGGTCTCTGAGCCGTGAAACAGGTAGCCAGCCTGTCCCCAGAGCGGTGTTGTGGACCGTGCATTCGTTGTGGAGCGCATGGGTGTAAAGACAACCTTTTTCAGTTCGAGGCAGTGGCACATCTCTGTGGTGGCGGCGACAGGAGGAATGACAAGGCGGCTCCATCAATCTGGACGTACAGCTGCGAAGATCCAGGGTAACTTTCAGTGCGCGACTATTACTTGACCTCTTAACCTGCTCATGTGGGTACAACGTAATAACACCACTAGCAAATCCTGAATATTTGAATATCCCTAGTATCGTTCATCAGGCTCCTAGTTGCTCCGACCCTCGATGAACGTCGCAAAGTTTACTGCCGCCAATAAAAAATATACATGAAAAAGGCTATCAGATACAAACTAGCTGACTGTGCTGCTCAGGTAACTGACTTATTACCCGACGGCCCACACTACAGCACGTACTAGGTCGACGGAAAAATGCGATACCTTGCAAGCAGGGATAATGAAAAAAACCCTCTTGCGAGTGCTGGAAAATTGCGCAGTCAGTTTACTTGCAGGTAACGACGATGTATTATTAGGCGATTAGGAATCTTACCTCGGTACTCGGTGCTCAACGAAATATCAAGTGTTGGTATGGTATTACATACGATGTGTTCAACAGCACAAAAGCTACACGAAGGGGCAACGAGTACTCTTAATCTAGCTGGACATATTTCGATGTTGACGTACAAACCTGCGAGAGGAGTACGGAAAGACCATGGAGACATACGAAGGAGCTGGGCCGTCTTCGCCAATTACGTAGACAAGTGTGGTGGGAGATAGTGCTTTTCGGATTTGTAAGATAAGATGACATCCAACAATGACTGATAAAGAAAACCCCAAGTTGAGTATTCCGAGAACCCATTCTAGCTGTCCAAGATATCAGACGTGACACCGCTTTGAATGGCGAGAGCCAGCGTACAGGAAGGGTGAGTAACACTACTAAACTAGACACGGCATAAGCCATGGTTCTACATACAACCTCGTCAATTCGTCACCTGGTCAGAATCATGTTGCAGTACGTACATGAAAAAGCAAACCACGTTTCCTTCGATGAGAATGTCTGTTAGGCGCGTCACCCCACCCCGACTGGCCGAAAGGGGTCCGAGTTCCTCTCGATATCTCCGGAGGGCGGCAAAGAAGGCGACTGAGAATAATAGACATTCATACACCATCATAGAGGCGTGATGGATGTAGATTTTGAGGGTCAAGGTAGGGTAAGCGCCGATTTTAAGGCTGAGGTTGGGTCGAACCTCATCTTACGGATGTCAGTTGAATTCACATTACACTTCACAATGAGTCGGAACATGGCTGACCTACGGAAACAATGAAAAGTGTCACGCACACAATCATAGTTATGGTTTCCAGGACAAAGCCCACGACCGTCAGAAGTAAAATTTTCCTTGAACCGCCGTAGAGCGTGAAGCCGCAATTGCAGAATGACTGAGTGGATCAATCACATTGGTTGTCTGGTCGTAGAGATAAACCCACATTGGTTAATCCATAAAATCGCACAGTTGATCCACAAGCTGAGGAAAGGGAAATAAGGGGTAACTGAGACAAAATCAATCAGACAGAACTTGACCTCCTCTCGTGAGACTTACCACTGTTCGCTTTCGTTGAGCAAGATATAAAAAAGCACGGTAAGCAAAACCACATACAACTGATGCGATTCTTGCTCAGTAAGCCAGTACGACACTCGTTGACCTGACGAACACTCGCCTTATCGGTGGAAATGGTATTCGTGACGAATTCTGGCAGTGGTAAACATCTTACCGCAAGCCTAGGCAATGTATGGCTTACCAGCCGAGGAAAATCTACGTTGATTCTAAGCTCTGAAAAAGTGAACACGGTACGTATGTGACCAACGTACATCATATATGCGATGCCGAGGTATCGAAGCTGACATTGATCATGCTGAGTTCGGTGTCAAAAGTGCATCCATGAAACTCACTATGAAGTAGATGACCGAGATGAGCGAAAATCGATTTTTCTGTCACAGCGATGCGTCAGGACGCCAGGAATTAAACAGGATGCGGCCATGTACCCATATATATTTGACCTTTCAGCGAGATACCAATCAGTTACGGTGAACAGTACGGGAGTCCGAAAGAAACTGCCAATACCTCATCATCCCAAGAAAGTACTGTCCACCCTCGGTCAGTTTTCGTCATCGTCGTTGAAAAATGTAACACCTACCACAATTGTATACCAACAGAGTGGTCAGTGCAACTAATCACGTTAAGTACCACGGACGTCAGGGAATCTTTGAGAATTACCTTGCATGTACCGAATCATTTGAGCATCCACGGCCACTCTGAGTACATCGTTACTCGCTGTCACCTCCATCTCTCTTTTGAGGATGAAAACGATCTTCTAAGCTCCAGGTATATAAAGCCAGGATTCAAAGCATATGACAAGCAGTGTTTCTCAGCCACCATCCGAGACAATTGGATGACCTCCGGGTGAATATTAACCGGGGAGCCCCTTACAGTTGCTGATGGCTGTGGGTGGCAGGCTATCCGGCCAACGGCCTTACCCAGATCCCGGCTGCGTGAATAATGTGAATTTCCTGGTATCATTTCTAATTACCATGTTGGAGGACGATTGCTGACTCGGAAAGCCCGCCGTTTAGGTCTAGCAGTGCTTATCCCTAAATCCATTTAAATCGATTATCGAACGGGGTCCTCTTTCCTGTGACGGTTCATGTGGTGCTAACACAGCAACCTTCATTATCTTTCGGGTGCAGTCCACAGCCTCGACTGCGGGAGTGTGCATAGTGCCCGCATTACTCCTAGGGTGGCATCCATAAAGCGTCTCCGTCCGCAATCTTGGTCTCCGAGCCCGTGAAACAGCAGCCAATTTGTCTCCATAGCGGTGTTGTGGATTGTGCATTCGTTGTGAGGTCCATAGATGTAAAGATAGCCCCCTCCCATTCGAAGCGGCGGCACACATCTGTGGCGGGGGCGGTGGCGGCGGGAACGAGGACAAGACGGCTCTATCAATCTGGAGATACAACTGGGAAGATCCAGGATCAACTGACTTTCAGTGCGCGACTTCTTGACCTCTTGCCAACCTGTTCGTGTAGATAATGAGAACAGTACAAAGTAATAACACCACTAGAAAATCTTGAGCTCACGCTGGTATCGTTTATCAGACTCCTGGCTGCTCCGGCCCTGCCCTTGATGAACGTCGCAAAGTTGTAATGCCGCCAATAAATCAAAATATACATACATGAACTTGTATCGGATGAAAACTAGTTGATTATGCCACTCAAGTATAAACAAATGTAAATACCCGACAGCCCACGGTCGACGGAACATAATTATGGGAAGAACCCTCTGTAATGAGCTGTAATCCTCGGACTCGTTGTGAATGAAAGTGGTGGAAATAGGCATGTTGCAATTAGCAAAGCAATAAGCATCGTTGAGATAGACACGCGACATGATGTCATCTATAAGGCTCTTAAAGTCGTCATAAAAAGGAAGAAACGGGGAATAGATGGGATAGCTGTGAGCGTCCCAGGTCAGCAATCGCTCAACTCCACACATCCAACAGTAACCGTGAGCGCTCCTTGAGTATCTTCATCTCTGCTGCACCTTCCACCTCGGCGCTTCCACCCTTGGCCTCACCGAGTATCCTCGCCAATGTGTCCTCCACAGCCCTGCTCATCGCCTTGGCATCTCCACAGATGTACACGTATGCCTTGCCCTCCAATATCGATTGTGCGATGTTCTGCCGTTCCTCCCATATCAGATCCTGGACGTAGATCTTGCTGCCATCGGGTTTGTACGGTGGTTCGCGAGAGAATGCACAGTGCATCTTGAATTTGCCCTGGAGTTCCTCAATGTATTGCGGCCACTCTTCCTTATACAAAAAGTCTTCGTTCGACTTGCGGCATCCGTAGAAGAGAGTAATCGAGCCCCAATCAGCGAGTGCATCTTTTCCATTCTTCTCGAGAGATCGTCTCGCTAGCGCAACCCGTTCCTGCACGAAACCACGGAAGGGAGCGACACCCTACAGGACAATGTCAACCTAGGCGTCTGGCGAAAGAACTACGGCTCGCTTACAGTACCAGGTCCGACCATGATCACGGGAATCCTGGGGTTAGCAGGCAAACGGAAAGTGGAGCGGCGCAAGTGGATGGGAACCTTGTAGATGTTATCCTCTATGTGCGCACCCCGAGGGCCTTCGATCGCGTATCTTGGGGGAGATGCATGAGCAGGTTCCGAGACTAGGGGCTCGGCAATTAACGGTGCCGTTTCTCCATTCGCTGCGTACTTGACATTTAACAAAAAGTTCGTAGCGACGCCGTAAACAAAGCGTGGTTCCACAAGCCGGTTGGGAATAGATTCGTACTTGAGAACGACAGCAGTAAGGTGGATCGCATTTGGGTATAGCTTGGGACTGGAGGAGATCGAGTAGAATCGAGGTTGGAGACGTGGAATAGACGACACGATGATGTCAAAAGGTATCGCCCAAGCAGTGGTATTGTCAGGCGTAGGGCGGAGCTTGATGTCATTGCCTGCAGCGAGCTGCAGCACCTCACCCAGTTTGAAGCATCCGTTGGTGATGGTGATAGAGTATTCCTCTTTGTCCGTGTTCAGACTCTTAAGGAAAGCCTCTGCTTCCGGGTGGGGTGCATATTTGGAAAGTACACCGAGCATCTGACGGCCAGCGACTGCACAAATGTCTATGTAATGACGGAGGACGGTTGCATACGTTGTCGGGACGGGGAAGGGCACTTTGGCGAGGGCAGGGTCGAGGGAGTCGATGTTGATGACTGCATCCTTTTTGCTGTGAAGTCCGAGGACGCAGAGCATACGGTCGACCTCCACGTCGGGGTTTGAGGGCCAGATGCCCACGTGATCACCGTGTTGATATGTGATTCCAGAACCTTCGATGTCCAGTTCGGCGTGAACGCAGTTGCGCTCTGCACCGACCTGAAAGAGTTCACGGGAGTGCTTGACAGCGGAAGGATATGGATTCTTTCCGTCGTAAATACCCTTGGTTCTGGTGAGCGCACGAGCGGAGAGCTCGCCTGGAAATTGTGGTAAGCGCTGGGGCGAAGTACAGAGTAAGCCGAACATGTACCGAGGTAGACTTTCTCGAAAGGATGTGAATCGAGTTCGGTGACCGCAAAGTCGGGGGTATCACCACCCTGACCCTCTTCTACGCCCATGGTCTCTGAGAAGGCCTTCCACATCGCGTCTTTCCATTCCAAGTAGTCTTCCTCCATGCTCTTGTCGTCGTCACCCTCGCCGCGTTCACCAATTCTCGTTGCACCCATGTTAGTCAGTAGAGAGTCTACCTTGCGTCCGATGGCGTTATAGTGTTCGTAGGTCTTGTTACCGAGAGCGAAAACTACGTATTTTAGGCCATCCAGTCTGTGGGAGCCATTGCTGAACTCGAAGGACTCGTCCTCGAGGTTTTGCATGAGTTGAACGGCGTTGTCAGTGGGTTCACCTTCCCCGTAGGTGGCCACGACGAAGAAGACACAGCAATCGTCTGGGACCTGGTCCAGGTTTTCAAAGTCATATTCTTCCGGATCGCAGACAAGAGAGGTAAGACCAAACTTGGTCTTTGCCTCTTTCGCGAGACGGATTGCATACTCCTCGGCTGTGCCCGTCTGAGAGCCATAGAAGATAACAATGCGTTTTTTCTGCGTGAGAAGAGAGGTCAGACGAGAGAAGGACGTCCAAGAGGGACGAAGGATAACATACCCCCTCTTTCATCTTCGAGATGAAATTTCGCGGGTTTCCATGACCGTTAGCTAGCTTTGACGGTGCAGGCGCGACTGCTTTGGGTGAAGAAGAGCGGAAAATCTGATCACGGAAGAGGTAGGCAGCGGCGAGAACGACGCCCACCGTGACGACAGCGATGTCCTGAGTGGATACTGTGGGCATCGTGTAGCTGGGGGAGAAGGACAGAGAGAGAGGTGAGACCGGGTGAACCGACGAGGGCAAGGAAGAAAGAGAAAAGGCGATGAGGTGGCACTGCCGAATACGGCTTAGAAGAGGCCGGCTGGAGGAGGGAGAGTTCACACGGGTTTGACTTGGACAGCGGTTTTAAGTGACCAGTACGAGCTACTCTTACTTGTCTCAGCGCATATTTGATGCACGTAACCTGTAAGCGATCCGAAGCCACGGGTTGCAAGCACACAGCTTGCTGATTGTTACATAGTTGGTTAGACACTGCCTACGTAGCGCTGAGCTCATTATAGCCAGTCCATGTCGGACGACCCCTGGGGCGAAGATCCCCACTACGCCCACCAGGCGGCCTGGCAAAACATATCCACTCAATTCACTAACGTCTGTAGTCCACCCTGCCCACGTCATCTCGCTTACCCCCCCTTCATAGTCCGGCTATAGGCAAGGCATCATCGCCGGTAAAGAAGCTTCCTTGCAAGAAGGCTTCGATGTCGGTTTTGCCAACACAGGCACTCCCATCGGTCGCGAACTGGGCGTTCTACGGGGGATCGCCTCTGCTCTAGTCTCCTTCCTATCTTCCGCGAACGCTACCCCAGCTGAGCTCGACGAGGCTCGCGCCATCGCAACCTCCCTTTCCCGCATACGTTTTACCGACATCGCTCCGCCGGACATCGAAGCCGAACAACACGCAGGTGAACATCTCCATAATGACGATCCTGGTCTTGTGCAGACGGAAGTGCTGTCACAGAAACGAGAAATGGAAATCCTGGAAGACATGCTGTCTCACATGAATGCTAGAGAGACTGAGCGGATAAGACCTACTCGGGAGGATGTCGTAAAATTAAAGGGGCGGTTGTCTTCGTTGAGCGAGCGACTTGGGTTAAGCCTTTCATTCCAGGACCTGGACACTGATAAATGACCTGCGCGTTTCACTTGTACGACAGTATCACGTCAATAGAGTTCATCTCGAAATTGCCTAGACTCTGTGGTATGAAACCTACGATACTCCTACTTATCATGCATCAAATCGTTACTACGTACAGCGCATGTGCAGTCTATCATCATCTAACTTAAGAGTTTTGGCTCCAACAAAGTCTATTGCTACGGAGACCTATGAATCCACACATGACAGACTACAGCCGTGCAACCAGTCCCTGGAGAACACGCAGGTGCCATGGGCATCGGTCTAATCGGATGCTCTAGAGTGTCTTGATCTTCGCCTTTTCCTTCTCTTCGACGACTCGTTTCGCATGCACATCTGAAACCTGTTCAGCAACGAGTCACGCCAGTGTTGGAGCAAACAGTACCTTTTCGCTTAACCCAAGCTTCCACTGATATACCCGCGAACACGATGGTCGCACCAACCCACTGGCCGGCTGTGAGCCAGTGGCTGTAGACGACCACTGATAGTATCATTGTAAACATCTTGCGCGTCAACGTGATCGTGCTAAAGTATTATTAGCGTTCCCCTACGAAGAACACCGCAATCAGGAACACGGACACCAGTGTTAATGACCCAAAGTGTTGTAAAGTCTCAAATATGAATAGCTGTCCCAACGCACTCGTGAGAGAGAACTGCAGTAACGGCACCACGATCGATGGATGTTCTCTGACGAATGCCAAGGCACTTGCAAGCTCGGACCGTGCATCAGACGACGGATGCAGGACAGGAATATACGGGAGAGGGAGCGTTCCTAGTATCAGATTCAGTAGGACGCTGAAGATATTCATCCAGAACATCATCTGCTGCCCAGTAATTTTGTATCGCAGGAATATTTCATCCTGAGTCGAGTTGACAGCACCGTCAAGGAAGATGTCGACGAGAACGTATGCGATACCTATTAATTGCGCGTACGGTGACTGGGATGGCAACTCGCTGGATCCTTTGGAAGGCCTCTCCTTCCCAGAAAACATGAATAAGGTAATTCCGGAGGTTACCATTGCGACGACGAGGTATTTGTGAGGAGCAAAGCGGCGACGATACAAGATTATGTTCATGATCATGACAGGAACCAGTTTGCAAGATTTTGCCAAAACCATGGTAGGATAAGTGATGTGAGACAAGGAGGCAAATCCGAAAGGAGCGGCCAGTGTAATGAAAAGCGAGCATTGTAGATACCCCTGTAACAGGCGGCCGCGGGGGGATCTCCAGCCAGATGGTGCAGTGTCAGGTTTGCGTACATGTTCATTGTTAGACACTTTCGTCCTCCGGGATCCATCGGCTTTCTGCTCCGATGGTCCATTGGTTGTAACCGAGTCGACAACATCGAGTCCGAGGAGCGAACAGAGGGAGGAGCCGCGCCCCCCGCGCATATAGATATAAGCCAGTGCAGCCAATGAACCGAGACAACTTTGGCATATTCCAATGAATAGTGCTGATTTGAACCTATCTGCAGACTGTCCGTCAATGGATTGGAACGGGACGGACACTAGAAAAATGTAACGTTATACCGCAAGCAAATGACCCTCAACTACGGTCATGACCTACGGCGTTCCTGTGCGACAGCCCAAAGCTGATGGGAATTAGTACCAAGGTATACGTGCCGCCGCCAAGACTCACGAGAAACATAGCGTACACGCCGGATACACAAAGACCCAGCCTAATGAAAAGGTGGAAGTGAACAATTCGCTTTTAACGTATAGATTTCAAACCTTAGGATAGACATGGCCTGCGTTCAAAGGAGTGGATAAGACTGTACGGTAGTGGAGGTCGCCGCAAGCGAGGGTATAAGTGAGAGATTATAGCAACCCTAACCTTAGATAGCCAAGTTATATACTACTAACCGTTACAGCAGCGATGACACCTCGATGAAGTCCGTGCGGTATAATATTCTACGAATGCTGGTATAGACTTCGACGATGAAATAATATAGACATGTTCTATAGCGACTTTATCTTCGCCTTTTCTTTCTCTTGGAGCACACGTTTCGCATGGATATCTGCCGACCAGCCAAAGATTAGTGCATGTAAGATGATTTAGGGATCGAACGGAGACCTTTGCGCTTGACCCACGCCTCTACTGAGATACCTGCAAATACGATGCCTGCACCGAGCCATTGACCGGGTGTGAGCTTGTGGTTGTATATAGCCACCGACAGTATCATCGTGAACATCTTGCGTGTTAATGTAATGGTGCTATGGGAAGCATCAAAGCCTGCAAGACAGAAAATCAATCTGAAAAGACGAACACGAGCGTCAAAGACCCGAAATGTTGTAGCGTCTCGAATATAAATAATTGTCCAAGGGCACCCGTCAGCGAGAACTGCACTAGCGGAAGCACGATTGACGGATGCTCCTTCACGAACGTCACAGCGCTCGCAAATTCCGACTGAGCACCAGCGGTCGGATGTAACACGGGTATGTGTGGCAACGGGAGCGTTCCGAGTGTTACACTCAACGCCGTGCAAAATGCATTGATCCAGAACATCATCTGCTGCCCGGATACTTTGTACCGAGAGAATATTTCATCTTGAGTCGAATTGACCGCGCCGTCAAGGATAAGATTGACCAGAAGATATGCGACTCCTAATAGTTGACCGTAAGATGACTGTAACTGCGTACCATTGGAACCTTTTGAAGGTTTCTCGTCTCCAAAGAACATAAATACACTAATTCCGGCTGTAACCATCGTAACGACGAGATACTTGTGTGCTGCGAATCGGCGGCGATAGAGAAGGACATTCATCAGCATGACAGGAACGAGCTTGCAGGACTTGCCCAGAACCATGGTGGGGTACGTGATGTACGACAATGCGGCGAAGCCGAAGGGGGCCGCGAGCGTGATAAACGCGGAACATTGCAGATACCCCAGTAGTAAGCGGTTTCGATAAGAATTCGAGCTTAATGGAGCGTTATGGGAATTTCCTGTACGGCCATTGATAGCCGCCTTAGCATCCGAGGTCCCGTTGTCCCTCTTCACGACCATGTTGAGTCCAAGCAGTGTAGGAAGAGACGTCCCACTCTTCCCACGTATCCAGATGTAAGTCAACGCAGACAACGAGCTGAGGAAACTTTGACATGATCCAATGAAAAGGGCGGATTTGAACTTGTGCGCGGATTGACCATCGACAGACTGGAATGGTACTGACACTACGGGGTACAGCGTTGCATTATGACGATAAAAATATCTACCAATGTAGTGACGACTCACGCCGTTCCTGTGCGATAGCCCAAAGCTGGTCACATTGAGGGTCAATTCCCTGTCAACACCTAGTTGATCATGGAGAACTCACGAGAAACATAGCATAGACGCCTGAGACACACAGGCCCAACCTAATGTAGAGAGTCAGATCAGGACTCGCTGATACACGTCAGTCATATACCTTATGATAGACATGGCCGCTCAAGGAAGAGGAAGCAAGCAGCCTAGATCTTTGGGCCAACGTGGCACTCCCGAAACCCTAACCTCAGCTTAGGGGCAGAATAATTTTGGCACGTGATCGAGCGCGTCGATGTTCAAATTGCACGTGACCGCACTTCTCCAGCGAATAGGTCGACCCCATCTGCAGCTCGCTCACCACCACGTCGTCATCGCGAACGGACCGCCTCAGTACCCAAAGTCCATTCAGCAATCCTCCAGATGACCAATATGATGTGGTCCAAGATTTGCAGCGCTCTCAAGTCACGACCTGACAATGACCACGATAACGACTCGGAAGAAGATCTGCACCCTGCTTTCTGCACTAACGCAACGACCTACTACACACCCGAAACCATGATCGCGCCACTTCCTCTTCAGGGCACGCACACGCGTACTGCCTCACGCGAGGAGGATATCATCTGGTCGCTAAGGACCCAACTCGCATTTCAGCAAGAACTATGCACGCAGTACGAAATCGATCTCGGAGCACGCGACGAGCTCGTCCAAGTTCTCACCACTCGACTCGAGAACGTGGAAAAAGAAAACGAGAAGCGGAAAAGCGTTCTCCGCTCGTGGAAGAAGAAGGCGGCAGAACTGGAGAAGTTGTGCCGACATCTGGAAGAGGAGGTGGACGGCAGTCGACAGGAGAGCCTCGAACGGAGCGTCATGGATGAGGCAGCTGGCGAAGCCTTGCGCCAGCTGCATCGTCAGATAGCCCAACTAGAACGGGAGAAGAGTGACGTAGAAGGGAAAGAGATCGTTCTTCGTAACGAACGTGATACGCTCCAGGAAACGATGAGGAGCAAGGAGGATGAAATTGCCACGCTGAGAGAGGACCTGAAGTTACAATCAGATAACGAATCTACATTGCAAGAGAGGGTCCGCAGCGCCGAGGAGCAGGAGAAGGAGATAGTAGCGCTCAAGGACGAGATCGTTGGCCTCCAACGCCAGATCTCGGCCATGGAAGAGGATTGGAGCGAAAGCGAGAACAAGAAGCATGCCATTGAAGTGGCACTTCAAGAAACCTCAGATCTCAGACAAGCTTTGGAGAAAGAGCGTGATGAGGTATGTTATGCGTGCCGCCACCTCCGGGAATGTATTTGAGATATGTACCTGTTTTCAGCTCAACGAACAACTCAACCAAGAGCGGGACCACGCCGATAGTCTCACACAAGCTCTGCAAGAACAGGAGGATCGTATCTCGCACTTAGATGATGAGCTCCAGTCCACCAAGGAGAATGTCATGTGCTTAGAGGAAAACATCAAAATACGCGATACGCAAATCACGTCGCTGTCTGACAGTGTGTTGCAGAGTGCAAACGAGGCCAAGGAACTGCGGGAGCAGTTATCTTCACTGCAACGTGAACAGGCTCGCGTCAGCGACAACCAGAAACGCAAGTTGGAAGATGCGCTCGGCCGCGAGAAACAGGCACAACAACAACTTGAGGACGCCCTCAAGGAGAAGGCCGAATCTGACATGGTGCTTGGTAGTTCACAGGAGCGTGTCGATTCACTGACGGACGAAATCGCGCGTCTGCGCAACCAAGTCCACCAATTGCAGCAAGAAAGCGCAGACAAGGAAGTCAAGATTCTACAACTAACCAAGCAACACCAGCAGGATAAAGAAGACATTAATGGACTTAACATTGCGCTCGACTCAAAGCAACAAGAGCTGGAACTGGTAGGCCTGTGTCCACATTGTACCATTCTCTGCTTACAATTTCAATCTAGGTGAAACGTCGCCTGGGGGTACGTGGTACGGGTGGGACTACACCCGCCCCAACCCCAAAAGTTTCCAGTCGACGCGAATCTTCAGCGTTTTCGACTCCTACCATGGCGCCACGACCGCCCTCAGCTCTATCGGATGTATCCAAGGATGGTTCCGAGCGAAAGCTAGCTGGAACGCCTTCTGGAGCCCCGCGAGCCAGTCTCACCGCCTTGAACAGAAGTATTCGCGCGAATGCTACTGGTACCTCGGTGAGCAAACCTTCAGGGGCTACAGCTGCGCCCGGTGCCAAGACACCACGCCCCCCGGCATCTGCTACTCCGAGTGCCCCCGTCAGAGCGCATTCAGCGCTGGGGAAAACTACGAACACACGTACTCCAGTGTCTGGCACCCCATCGAACGCTGGAGGGCTACGTCGTGCCTCTGTATCAGGTACTGTCCCGCAAGCGAAAACCCCTATTCGGCGACCGAGCGTGGGTTCGACCTCTACGAGTGCAGATGAAAAGGAAAACCTCTCGCTGACACCAAGGGTCCTTAAGGCACCGAGGCAACACGCGGTACCTGCATAGCGGCCGTACGCACGGTTCGTTGTGATTAGGGTACCCTGCTCCGCTTTGCTATCGCTATTTTCTTGCTTTCGGCTTTTTCGAGCCATCTGCTGTCGATTAGAAAGTTCGCCTCATCAGCGAATCCCGGGCATTCTGCAAATATGGATACCCTTGCTGGCATTTTCGATACTACGCACCCATGTTTGTTTGTTCTTCATATGACTTTTATCTATGCCTTATCGCCAAGTACTTGTGTTGTACGTGTAGGTCTAGTATGGTTACTACCATGTATTGCATCTTTTCTCATCTCAACGCCTTGTTTTCTGATAGTATTCATGCAGCAGCAGTTGAGAGATGGTGAAATGTGAGACTTGCCGGGTGGTTTCCGGTCATCTACCTTCGAAACCTGCATTTTCAGTGCTCAGGCTACATTGATGCTCAAGAGCCCATTAGCAACGTCGTAAAGCTGCCTTTTCGCGTCGTTAACATCTTGAATATATATCTCTCCCCTGAGATCACGTGGAGAAACAGGTAAATTCGTGAGCATAGGTCTAACAGGCGAGTTATTGAGCAACAGAGTTGATATGTAATGTAGAGAAATCATGGCTGCAATATGATAAAGCGGGTTTCGTGGAGGAACATAGGAATGGGGGGTCAGACGGGTGAGTCTACCGGGCTACGAGTCCGTTGCCATGAGGGCGTCATCTACGTCCACGAAAACTCGTTTGCGGTCGTCGATCCTGTAGGGAAGGTGGGTCAGCACGGTCGCTAAAACATCAAGGTCACTGTAATCCTAGGCGAATTTACCTATAGTCGTCATCATCCTCGTCATTTCCTCTCTTTCTCCGTGAAACACTTCTTTGGGTTGGATTCGATGGAAAATCAGCAACGGCTGCCTTGGCCTTGTAGATTGACTCATACTCCTTTTTAGTTCCATCGCGTCAGCGCGCACAGTAAACCAAACTCCGACTTCGCCCTACCTTGATCTGTGTCAAGAACCCTCCATTGGGGGAGATGCAATACCGCCGATTCTGGACTAGACGCAACGCGTCCTCCCAGGAAAGCTGACAGTGCCGCATGACGAACATGACGACGAATGCAGGCGACAGGGATATACCACCTAGCAGGAGGTATGGCAAAACGTCGTGTGCAGCATGGGCGCTACACTTACCGTTACAGTGTACCAGGACTTTGCCTCCTTGAGACATAGCTTGTTGGATGAATTGATCCGCTCTGACACGACCAGGGATGAGACAAAAGTGGAGATGACCACCGTTTGCATCCTCACTCTGGGAACAGTCGAATGACGTTCTGCTCCTCGTTATCCTCTACGTCAAGCACTAAGTAGTGGAATTGGTCCGGAAAGCGAGGCTTCACTGAAAACGCTTCTTTCTGGTCACGTATGCAGACTCTGTGGTGTCGCGTCAGTGAGATTGTTCTTGCGACCCACGCGAGACGCGACAAAGGAGAGGGGTAATTGACTCGCAGAAAGAAACGACTGTCGTGCTCACATGTGAGTGACGCCAAGGTTTTTAAGCGCGCTCAACGACTTCGAAGCTTGGAACGGGCCCAGTAGCAGACCAGGAAGAATCTCTTGACACTCCCTCCTCATCTCATACCTAATATAATGCATACGGGAGGAAATAAGCAGCGATCAGATCATGTAAACATTCCTTGCCTCCATTCCACGTCTCCGGGACCTTGAATAAGAGTTCTGATGTATTCGCCTGACAAGTCGAGCATGTCTTCTAGTAGTGCAAGTAAAAGCGGAAGGGAAAGCGTGGGGCGCTATCTGGGTAGGGGATTATGATATTTGGCAAACAACGCGTCGTAGACTAGTTGCTGTGTTCAATCTAGCCGCCTCACAGAACCGCTTGCACCTGCTTGCAAGTAAGCGATAGGA
This sequence comes from Pisolithus thermaeus, assembly GCA_024663475.1. Classification (NCBI taxonomy): domain Eukaryota; kingdom Fungi; phylum Basidiomycota; class Agaricomycetes; order Boletales; family Pisolithaceae; genus Pisolithus; species Pisolithus thermaeus. Next base: position 69,269 of record JANFAF010000178.1, read on the forward strand.
ACAGCTGGTGAATGTCTAACGAATCTAAGAGCACAAGCAGATCGCGGCTACGGCATATAATTCAGTGAACGTGATGGAAAGTGACGATGATATACCGTGCGGTTGACGGTGCTCCACTCTTGAAGCTTTTGTTCACTTTGATCATAGCACTCTCATAGATCACGGCGAAGGACCAGCTACGTCCTCTGAAACGCCCCAGGAAGTCCGTCGTACTCCCTGTACCATCATCAGTGGCTTTCTTGGCGCTGGCAAGTCCACTTTGCTCAAGTGAGCTTGGCACCTGATCCTAAGAATTACTGACTCTCCCCCCATCATAGACGGATTTTAACGGAGAAGCACGGGTACCGTATAGCGGTCATCATAAATGAATTTGGCGATTCTGCTGTAAGTGGCGATACCTTGCTCACCCGCAACCTAATCTATGAGAGGAGCAGAGCATAGAAGGTCAGTTGTCCTTCATCCTCAAGACGACACAATCCGTTTCTTAGCCGGTACACAGCGAAAGCAATCAACGTAACCTCGCCGGATGACCCGGCGGTTCAGTCAGAAGAGGTTCTCGAACTTGCCAACGGATGCCTCTGTTGCAGTATCAAGGATGCTGGTATCGCTGCAATCGAAAAGTTAATGCAACGCAAGGGAGCGTTCGACTACATAGTACTTGAAACTACGGGGTTGGCAGATCCGGGTTAGTGAAGACTCTTCTCTACTTTCTTGTGGTTCTCTTACGAATGTTTGAAGGACCAATTGCGTCTATATTTTGGCAAAATGAGGAGTATTCCGCTGGCCTGGGAAAAGAGATCATCCTGGATGGTGTAGTGTGCGTCGTGGACGCGGTTTTCGGTCGAACGGTATCTGACCTTCTTCTTGCTGGATCAAGCTGATGTTCGTTGTTATCACAGCAAATGGAAGAAGACCATTCAGTTGACGGCATTGGAGAGAGCTTGCGGTAATATGGCCTGATTTGTTTCATCCTTTGGCTGACATATTTCGCTAAGGCAGATCGCAAGCTCTGACGTCGTCCTTCTCAATAAGACCGACCTCGTTCAATCAGAGAATGACTTGCTGGAGACGGAAGATATGATACACAGGGTCAATCCTTCAGCACCGATATATCGAACGACCCACGGGAATATTGATATCTCTCGCATCATCAATATCAACGCGTATCGCATGGCTGATCATATACGACCATCTGCTCTTAATGAAGCCGGTGCCGATCTGGGGCAGGGAATGGTGGCTCAACCGAAACACTACGAACTGCGAGGAATATCTAGCCTTCAAATGGCAATTCCGCCGCTTTCTCTCGAGAAACTTGCGAAACTTGAAAAATGGATACAGCGGGTGCTCTGGGACAAGGAACTACCCAAAGACGGTTCGATCCCTGATACTCACCCAGTCCAAATTTTACGGTGCAAGGGCCTCTTTGTGATGGAATTCGGAAAGGAGTATATATTGCAGGGCGTGCAGACAATGTATGAAATATCGGAGGTCAGCGGACAGGATGTGCATGGGTTACCATCTGCAGGAAAGCTGGTTTTGATTGGGAAGGGGTTAGACGAAGTTGCGAGGTCGAGTCTTGTGAGCGTACTAGTGTAGTAGTTCAGACGCATTATGTCAGCCCCAAAGATGCAGTTATCGATAACTTCGAGTCATGAAGCGTCCAATTGGCAAACGGCACCGGTGGCACCGTTTGGATACCTACTCGTTCGAAGACTTGCAGAGTGTCGTCTGTGTCTACCGGAATGGCGAGTCCTCTCAGTTTCGAGACTCCCGATCCCGAAAACATTCGGATCATCACAACGCTGGGCCACGTCGATCATGGGAAGACCACGCTAATGGATGTACTGCTTGCTGCGAACAACATCATCTCGCCTAGGATGGCGGGGAAACTTCGGTACTTAGACAGCCGTGAGGACGAGATCGAGCGAGGAATCACCATGGAGAGCAGTGCCGTGTCATTGAGGTTTCAAGTCACGGGGCGTAGTGGTAGTGGTGACGGTCAGTGTCCTCAGCAAGGTGTCCGATGATCCTAAGACATGACCCAGGAAATTCGCAGACGACTTATGTCATAAACATGATCGATACTCCGGGACACGTGGATTTCTCTACCGAAGTTTCTACCGCGTCTCGTCTTTGTGACGGAGCATTGATCCTCGTAGACGTGGTGGAAGGCGTTTGCACCCAGGTGAGCTCCTCTCCATTGCATGTACCTGTATCACCTGACATTATGGCAGACTGTTTCTGTCCTCCAGCAGGCATGGCGGGACAGCCTTCGCCCAGTCCTTGTCATCAACAAGCTTGACAGGTTGATTGTCGAGCTTAAGCTATCCCCTGTGGAGGCGTATCACCACATTTCACGCCTCATAGAACAAGTAAATGCAGTGATGGGTGGATTCTTTGCTAGCGCTCGCATGGAAGATGACTTGCGGTGGAGAGAAGAACGAGAAAAGCGATTGGCTGCTAAGAAGGATCAATATGCCGACGAGGGCGAGGCTACGGCTAACGACGCTGACACTTTTAAGGAGAAGGACGACGAAGATATATACTTTGCACCGGAACGTGGAAATGTCGTGTTTGCCTCGGCGGTAGATGGTTGGGGTTTTCGCGTCGGGAAGTTCGCTCAACTTTATTCCGCTAAACTTGGACTTAAGGAGGCCAATTTGCGACGCGTCTTGTGGGGAGACTTTTATTTGGACCCTAAGACCAAACGAGTTATCAGCTACAAGCACCTGAAGGGACGTACTCTGAAGCCTCTTTTCGTGCAGTTCGTCTTAGACAACATTTGGGCTGTGTACGATGCGGTAGTTTTGAACCCGTTGGTGAACTTCATCCACTATTTTGTGCTTACCATGATCGAGTTTGTAATGGACAGGAACACAGAAAAGATCGCCAAGATCGTATCTACTCTCAACCTCAAGGTATCACCTCGTGACCTCAAAACTAAAGACAATCGTCAGCTCGTTTCTCTCCTCTGCAGCCAGTGGCTTCCGTTGTCTACCTGTATTATTCAGTCAGTGATCGACATCGTCCCTTCTCCACCGGCCGCACAGGCCTTCCGTCTGCCTAGAATGCTATATCCAGATAGTTTTGAGCAGGGCATTGTACCAAAGAACAGATTGGAGCAAGACCTTTTCACGTCCAACTTGGGCCCCGATGCCAATGTAGTCGCATATGTCAGCAAGATGATAGCGGTACCACGCAAGGAGTTACCGGAGAACAAATCTAGATCATTAACTGTGGACGAAATGCGTACCAGAGGGAGAGAAGCCAGGCGAGAGCGGTTTTCAGGAGAAGATACCAACGATCCGCTCCCAACGCTCCAGGGGACGATGGAAGCATTGGAGACACAGGAAAAAGCAGACGACGAAGTCATACTTGGGTTTGCGCGCCTGTACTCTGGGTCAATCACAACCGACACAGAAGTCTACTGTGTCTTACCAAAGTACAATGCTTCCCTCCCTCCTGAACACCCTAGTAATGTTCATAATCTGGTCACCGCGGAGGTTGATGGTCTGTACATCATGATGGGCAGGGAACTACATCCAGTGAAGACTATACAAGCCGGGCATACGTTTGCTATTAGAGGCCTCGGAGGTAAGGTTTGGAGAAATGCCACGCTTTGCGCCCCGGTCTGTACTGGGATACCGCGGGGTAGCGATGCAAATCACAATCAAGCCTGTCTCATTAACCTTGGGGGGGCCAACCGAATGGTCAGTTTGCTGATGCTCAACTAGGGGCATTGATGACCACGTTTCTTCGCAGACTTCACCTATCGTGCGCGTTGCATTGGAGCCTGTCATCCCGGCAGATATGCCCAAGTTAGTGGCCGGACTTGCGCTTCTGGCACAGGCGGATCCCTGCGTGGAGACGTTCCAACAACAAACCGGAGAACACGTTATCCTTACAGCGGGAGAGCTGCACTTGGAGGTATGTCTTTACGTCCGCACAGATTCTTTTAACTACACTTGCGCATGTAGAGGTGTCTAAAAGATTTACGAGAACGTTTTGCACGGGTAGAGATACAGGCTTCCAAGCCCATTGTGCCTTTCCGTGAAACAGCCGTGAAGGCCGCAGGTATGTGCTAAGTCCTGATCAAGTTCATATGGACCCCTTAGCGCCCTTGCGGTAGATATGCCACCCCCAAAGACTCCAAACGCCACTCGGGGAACAATGAAGGGCGCAAGCTCCCAGAATTTGGTTTCCTTTACGATCCGCGCCGCTCCATTACCAAATACAATACATCAATTTATCTTACAAAATCTTGCAGTGCTTAGGGTACTTCTGCAGAAACGCCGGGCAGCCGATAGAGATACCTTAGGGGGCATCGTGAATCCTGGAGAAGGGGAGCGCACTGGAATGCAGGATCATATCTTTCATTCCCCAAGCGTCCGACCCGAGCAGTTCTGGGATGTTCTAAAGGTCAAATGTAAAGAAGCAGGTGGAGAATGGTCAGGTATCGCAGACAGGATATGGGCATTCGGACCCCATGGTGCTGGTGGTTGTATACTCATTGATGCGCGCAAAGACGGGTTTCCTCTGTCGTACGTCGTTCCTACTCATTTGGTCTAAATGAATGCGAACAACGCGATATAGGTCGAGGCGTCGCTCACCGCGGGAGAGGTCGGTTAATCCCTACGATGAAGGAGGAGGGTGCGACGGGCAATATGACTTGAGTGGGCATATTGAGACCGGATTCCAGTTGGCCACGTTTCAAGGGCCACTTTGTGCAGAACCTATGGACGGCCTTGCTTATTTTGTCGAGAACGTGGAGATCGATTCCCAGGCAATTCAGAAAGAAATAGGTAGGTTCTTCAGACAATATTTCGTGATCCAACCAGTTGACAAGCATGGAGTAGTCCAGAACAGATTGGCCCAAGTGACCGGTTCCGTGATATCGGGAGTAAGGGATGCGTGTCGAAGCGGGTTGTTAGACTGGTCGCCGAGGCTCAAGTTGGCAATGTACTCCTGTGATATTCAAGCGTCAAGTACGTGCCACCCTGTCCCTGACTCACGTCAAACTGATCTCCGCATTATCTCTATTTAGCGGATGTCCTCGGGAAAGTCTATGGCGTAATCGCAAGGCGCCGAGGGCGAATAGTTGGAGAGGAGATGAAGGAAGGGACAACATTTTTCACTGTTTCCGCGCTATTGCCGGTCGTTGAGAGCTTCGGGTTTGCAGATGGTTGGTGTTTACACCCAGTCGCTCGCCAATCCTGTGATCATATTGTTGCAGATATCCGCAAGCGTACATCTGGTGCTGCGAGTCCCCAGCTCATTTTCAGCGGGTAAGTGAAGGTTCCAATACTCGACAGCGGATCTGAGACAATATGTCAGCTATGAGCTGCTCGACCAGGACCCGTTTTGGGTGCCGACTACGGAAGAGGAGTTGGAAGACCTTGGTGAAAAGGCTGACCGGTCTAATTTGGCAAAAGAATATATGGATGCCGTGCGGGAGAGGAAAGGAATGTTTGTTGACCGCAAAATCGTGCAATTTGCTGAAAAACAGAGAACATTGAAGCGGTAGTCAGCAAGGTACCTAAGCACGGTCGCAAAACATGGGTGGATGCAGGCAAAGCACCATGACTGATGATCGATGAAGAACGAGACAAGCAGTGATTTGTCATTTCTCCTACTGAGCATCTACCTTGTTGCATGCCACTGAATTTTAGAAGAGACAGAACTGAGATCTTGGTGGTCACCTGGACCTTCGAGTTGCCCATGACAAAAACAGAAGTATCCTTCCAGACAAGAGCATATGACCAGCTGCTCGATTATTATATTGCTTGCTTGAGTCGGAGATACCTTGTTACATGCAACGCAAGTCGGTTCGTTGTCCTCAAGCGCTAGGGTAGCGCTCAGCTGTCCAGTTATTGATTACATAATCAATTTTCGGTACTCAGTGGGACGTCTGAGTTAAACCGCTGCCAGAGAGATCTCTCAAGAGTATAGGTCGCTCGTTTTGCCTGTCAGTCATCTTCGCTGTCCCGTGCCTTCCTGCACCTTCTGCCATCTACCCGATACTTCCTGGACTTATAAAGGGTCTATGATGGCTGTTGTTGGCGTTGCATATGGCAACCTCAGTTCATATCATGGCGGCGCTACTACCGACGAGGACCCCCAGGCTTTACAAGTGCCTGAAGAGCCGATGATCACAACATTCTTCTGTCGAGCTTTGTACGACTACCAGACTCAAGACTCGTCGTCCCTTTCCTTCCGCAAGAATGACATTATCGAGGTTTTGACTCGACTAGAGTCCGGGTGGTGGGACGGCTTACTCGGAGATGAGAGAGGATGGTTCCCTTCAAATTACGTTACGATAATTTCAGACGAGGAGGCCGAATTAGCATTATCCGCAATCGAGAGCCAACAGCAAGCACAGCCGACTGTTATGAGGACGAACGCAGCTGGCGAACCATATGTATCGGATGCCGATTGGGGCGGCGAGACCGTGAATACGTCAAACGCATTCCTTGAGCACGAGAACACTACTTCCGATGGGGGAGTAACATCCAGTGATTTCTGGATGCCGCAGGTCACGGTCGACGGGCAGGTAAGTAGTCAGTGCTGGATTGAATGTCAACGGACTGCAAGTAACTTGTTTTAGATTTACTATGTTAACACCCAAACTGGTCAGCATTCGCGTGATCTACCCCTCGAGGTGGACGAAGCTTCGGATGGTGATCTCGTGGCCTTGACAGCTGCTCAGCCCAGTTCTCGTACAGGGAGTGGCGCTGGCCTTGGTTTTACTGCACTTACAGAGAGCAGCCTCGCCGGCTTCGGTATTCATAAGCGGACTGGAACGCCAGAACCCTGGGTCAGAAAGCTTGCCGACGATGGCATAGCTTATTATTTTCTGAACAAGCGCACTGGAGAAGTGAGCTGGTCTCTTCCAGACGGCGATGCACCCGCCACTAAGGGTCGTACTCGTGCATTGACCGGCTCTTCGACAACCATGGCCTTCAACGAAACTGAGGCGACCGGTCGTATGCGCTCGGACTCCGCTACATCACATACGCGGGGCAGACGGGGTGCATACCAACAGGTCTCCGACCATGTCAGTGACTCTGATGATTCCGGCCTCTACTCTCCGGATCAAGAGGACGGACTTTCTACAAGCGGATACTCCCGGAGCAGTGACAGAGATCGTTCCCAGGATGCGACGACCGGGCGCGCTCAGGCAATAGAACTCACTGCGGCAGAGAGGATAGCTCAGTCTTTACAAGAAACTCTTGCGCCACCCTCGCCAGAATTGGTTTCTGATCTATGTCATGCCGCCCGGGACGCAGTTGCCTCAGTTCTGCAAAAGAACCAATCCTTAAGCAGGTTGCCTCGCCAATCGGAACATGGCCAAGTACTCGACGGTCTCATCATGGCCGCCGTTGCTGCTGTTCGCAACCTCCTGTACATCTCCACCTCACCCCCTGGACACATACCAAACCATCTTATCCCGCCAGATACTCGGGACCGAAGCGAAGCTACTACTTCTCAGGCCCTTCTTAAGCCCGCTCAACGCAAAGTGACGGCCACTCTATCCAAACTTGTCCTATCCGCCCGAGCAATGGAGTATGATTCAGGGCCAGCCGCCCACGAAATTGCCTCTCGTATCCAAAGTGACGCAGAGGAACTTGATCGAGCTATCGTCACATTTGTTGCGGAGGTACAACGATATTACAGTGCACATCAGCATGGAAGTGCAGGAGCTAAGCGCATTCAAGGGTGTTTCTCTACCCTCTATCTTGGCCTGGGATTGGTTGGTGCTGGCTGCGCGGGTACATGGAAAGGGTTTGGTTGGGTTCCGATAGATGATACTGAGGAAAGCCCCCAACGAATACTGGGTGTTGACGTTTTTGCTGAATTCAAGACGTACATGGCTTCAGTACAAGCCAAGTTTGGCACCTTTCATAGTGCTTTGAAGAGTAAGGGCAGCAATTCCCGTGAGTCCCCCCGTGCCTGGTAATTTACTGGCACCAACATGTTGACGTGTGTTACAGAGCAATCAGTATGGGCTGCAAGTAAAGAAGTCATCAGTGGACTTGCAGCTCTATTGGTATTTGTCGGAAATATCCATGTCGCAAGACATGTAGATATCGACGGCTTCTACATCCAAAGCGCTGACGCCGAGCACGGTGTTTCGTATAGCCAAACGGTGGAAAGCGCTCGGATACTAACCCGCACGTTGGAAGCCGTCGCTCAGTGGCTATACGATGATGCGTCAACTTTGCTATTGATGACACAACGTGTAAGGAGCTCAACAGGAAAGATTCCCTGGAAAGACAGAGACGCTCACTACGAACTGCTGGATTCCATCGCGACTTCTCTGAAGTCCAACTTGCAGTTTCTCCTGCAGACCCTTGACGCTCTTTTAGAGCTGGGTCATACACAGGCCGAAATAGCTCAAGGGGATTATCAGGGCGCGATCGAGTGGCGGATGTCGCGCCTTAGCTTTATGGACAGTCACTTTGACGTTCGTCCCATGTCCATCCTCAACCCTGCGGACCCAGAGAGCGAAGACTTAGTTGACATTGAAATTGCGCTTGGCGGCTCTGTCGAAAAGGTGCACAACGACCGTGTGCCAACGTTCCGTAGCCAGTCCCAGTTATCTGACACGACAATTACCCTCACGGATCGGACTTTGCGCGATTCGCGAAGTATCTATGACCCGTCCGTGTCGGCCCACACGCTGGTTCCGTCGGAAACGCATCGAGACGCGACGTCAATGAACGATGCTACGTTGATGTTAGAGGATAATTGTGAGTCTTTTTTCCCCGTTGCAACCTCCGTTCTAAAGCTGCGCAGCTGTGGTTTCCAGGACAACGTCCAACGCGCAGAAGATCAAAAAGATCCTCGGTGATGATGCCCCGGAGCATCTAACAAATACCAAACCATGGTATTTGCAGCCCGACTTTACAAAGGAGGAGATGGTCATCGACGTGGGCGGTGCAGTTAGGGCCGGAACAGTCCCTGCACTAGTTGAAAGGCTTACATCTCACGAAACCGGAGGTAAGGCGAAGTGTTTATGGTTTCTGAGGAGAAATGATCATGGTTGTTATAGACCCGAATTTCATTAAAACTTTCCTAATGACGTATAAGTCTTTCACGACTCTGGACGAACTCTTCGATCTACTAGTAAAGCGCTTTTACATACAACCTCCTGAGGGCTTGTCTCCGTCAGAGTTGGAAGAGTGGCGAAGGCTTAAACAACACATCATCCAGACGCGGTATGTTTTCATCTGGTTTACAAGCCTGTTATCCTGACAGCTGGCACCATAGGGTATTAAACACCATCAAAACAATGGTCACGGATGATGACTTCCTTGAAAAGGAAGATATGTACATCCTCGATCGCATGAAGGAATTTCTACTGAATTCCGACGAGACTTCGCAAAAGACGATGGCAACCCACCTTGTGACTTTGATTGAGCGTGCAGTAAGTCGTTTCATTTCACAGGTGAAGGTGGATCTGAACTATGCGTCCAGCGAACCGGGGGGCTAAAGAAGACGATAACGCCAAACCTGGTGTCACCCCCAACGTCAATCATGCCGAAGACGAACAAGAGATTGAAACTACTTGATGTTGAACCTTTGGAGCTTGCGCGGCAATTGACAATACTGGAGAGTCACCTTTACCAGAAGATTCGGCCGATGGAATGTCTCCAGAGGGCTCGCGAACAGAAGACCGAACATCACGACAACATCGCCCGAGTCATCCAAACCAGCAATAGGGTGTGTATTTGCCGTTGATATTGTGATTGACGAATGGCTGATCATATATAACAATTAGATTGCCAATTGGGTCGCGGATACTGTACTCAGCCACGAAGACTCGAGGAAGCGGGCCACTGTTATCAAGCAATTTATCCTTATCGCTGACGTGAGCGACTGAGCAGTTCTTGCCTTGCTAACGTTGACTGTACCTCACTTTCAGCGTTGTCGAAACCTTCACAATTATTCTAGTATGGTCGCGATCGTGTCTGGTCTCAACTCACCGCCCATCCGTCGATTGAAGCGGTCGTGGGAACAAGTTAATTCACGCCACCTCTCGCAGCTCAATAATTGCGAAATGACCATCGACTCTGGAAAGAACTTCAATAATTATAGGTCGACATTAGCAAGAGTAGCTCCTCCTTGCGTACCCTTCATTGGTAGGGTGCTTTTTGTCATAGACTTTGGATAACGCAGACCGACGGGCATATAGGTGTCTTCCTCACTACCTTGACTTTCATCCAAGATGGCTCCAAGGACACCCTACCGGGAAATTTGGTCAATTTCCGTAAGCGTCAGAAGGCTTCAGAAGTCATACAAGATATCCAGCGTTGGCAAACTATACCCCACCACTTCCATCCACTCGCATCAGTTCAGGGATACTTGGAAGAGTCGCTCAATAAATTCAACGATCAGGTCGATGTTAGCGACACGTTTTGGAACCTCAGTCTCGAGCGGGAACCCCGGGAGAGGGAGGATGAGAGAATGGCACGCTTACTGCAAGAGAGTGGATTTTTATGAGCGGTACTTGTTAGAGATGGTGTTATGCGACTGCAATTGTCTGTATTATTTCTCGTCTTTGCTTTCGGCTCATGTTGTACCGCTATTATGTCTTCGAGGATTGTTTCCAACTCGCATGTGGATGTAATTGAAAGCCAAATGCAAGCACTCGCGGACCCCGTGGCTTACCTAAGTAATGCAAGTACGACGAGATTGCAGGCAACATTGAGACAGAGACACACCGTCGCACCATCAGTGGAACGTTTTATTCCACCTTCTCTTACATGTCTCAGAGAGAGCCTTCGTTTTTCGAACGGGAACGCGATAGGCTTGCCACTGAAATTACAGCGGTACGTTGATGATTGTGTCCAGTGTGGCCGATCTATGTGACCATCACATAGGGCTTCGAAGAGTTATTATCCTCGAGCAACGTCCTGAATCGCAAGCTTGAAGAGGTGTTGGGTATGACGAGGGAATACGAGACGATCGCTGTTCTTTGGCAGAATTTCCACGAACTTATGCATGTTCAGAATGAGCCTTCAGGAGACCCTCGAACTGTACCAGGCACCGGCACACATGTTGTATCCAACAACTCTGGACAACGACAATGATGATTGTATATAGTATGTACAACTAGAGTCAACACGGTGAACTACTTCATCATCATCAAATTTCGGAACGGACTATCCAAGTACAGGCAGTAGAACAGGGCTTGTGTTATGTGTATTATCGTGACTGAACAAGACGAGGAGACGGAGGCACGAAGTCCATTTAAATATCCGCCCACGCCGCCACCTGAAAGAAATTCTCTAGGAATTCACGAATACGTTCGATGCATTCAATACTTACCCAAGAGAATCCGGCGAACTCTGCTTGGTCCCTCGCGGTTAACTGCCCATGTACAGGGGTCAGGGTCGGTTGCTCCCGAGTAAACTCTTCGTCGAAGTTGCTAGTGTCAGCGACGCCATTCTGACGATGCGTTAGTAGCCACTCTGCCAGTTCGTCTACATGGCCTTACAATTGTAGGGAAATACGGAGGCGGGATACGCTTGTGGAGGATGTCATCAAAGTTTACATCTTTGAAGAAGGGGTGCCTCTTGACCTCCTCTGCGTCTTCCTTGCCAGCGCCCAGCCGACGAGTAGGGTCTCTAGTTAATAACTGCAATTTACTTAGTATCCGTAGGAGGATGAAGAAAGCGTGGCGCAGACCTTCTGTAAGATGGAGACCGCGTCCCTCGGCATGGTGATCGGGTATAAAGGTTCATCTTCTAGAATGGCATCGAAAATTTCATCTTCGTCGTCACCGCGGAATGGCGATTGGCCGAGTAGCATTTCATACGTCAACACGCCGAACGCCCACCAGTCTACGGCGCGCCCATAGCGTTGTTCGAGCAGGATCTAAAATTGCGCGTCACAAAGCGAATCTCCATAACACAAAGTAAGCCAACCTCCGGCGCCATAAATTCTGGAGTACCACAAAAGGTACTTGTGGTCGCACCGTACCACATATCCTCCTTGCACAGTCCGTAGTCTGCGACTTTGACGTGCCCGTCGAGAGTCAGTAGGATGTTGTCGAGCTTGAGATCGCTGGTAAACTAGGGCGTGAGTGTGGATGTCTACCCGACACGCGTCACGAACCGATAAATGATTCCGTTGGCATGGAAGTATTCCAGAGCCAGGAGAACTTCGGACGCGTAGAACTTGGCTTGACGCAGGGAAAACTGCTTGCGCTGAATGTGCAACATCAGATCACCGCCACTGACATATTCCATCACGAAATAGATTCGCGTCTCCGTCTGGAAACAAGAGTGAAGACCGAGTAGGAAGGGGTGGCGCTCACGGGCAGCCGCGAGAAATACACGTTTCTCCGAGCGGGTACTAACATGTTTTCAGCATGCAAGTGAAAATTGGAGGAATGAGCGTACCTCTCAACTTCATCGTTATCAATAATAAATTCCTTCTTGAGTACCTTGATTGCATAAAGTGCGTTGGTTTTCTTCTCCTCCGCTAGCATGACTTTCCCAAAATTGCCCTTCCCTAGAACAGCGAGGAAATTGAAATCATCCAGCCCAACTTTGCGCTTGCGGGCTAGAGCTCGTTGGGTAGATGAGAGTTCAGCGTGTTGGCCCCTTGGTGACGCATACGGTTGTTGAGATGAGGGTACACTTTGCTGAAGGTACGCCTGTTTCTGTCCGACGACAAAGGATCAGGCAGGAGAGAGTGATAACCATTTCGTCATACCTGTTGAGAAACACTGTAATCGTCCTGCTCGTAGGCTGTAGGAGGTAGCATCTGTTCGTTCGGATAAGCAGGCGGGACTGGCACTCTTGCCCCTGGGGGTGGCCGTGGAGGAACGCTAGACGGGGGCTGATAGTGTCGCAGATCAACCGCATCCTGTGCAGGGGGTCGGCGAGCAAACGGGTCCGCACCCGGTCCAGGAGGACTGACATCCGCACTCCCAGTTAGCTGCAATTTATCCATTCCCTGGCTAAGGGAAACATCCGTGGAGGGGAATGACGATGGGCGAACTTGCGGTGTCGGCGTCTGAGTCGTAGTTCGGGCAGCAGCGGCAGCCTTGCCTCCACGAGCACGGTTTATGTCCCGCCAATCACGTAGGAGCTGATTGGCTGTTTCCATTGACATGCCACAGAAGTCCGGTACGAGATGAGCACAATTGGCGTGACAAGTTATATCACATTCTGAGCATCGACGAGCGTTCTTCCGTCCTAGGGGAAGCATGTAACCGCAATGGCAGCACCAATTAGCACCCATGTTGGTGAGTGACTCAAAGCGGTGAGGGATACGATGGTTGATCTTCTCTTCATCCCCCTCCTGAAAGGATTAATTCAGATCCGTGGTGAACACTAACACAAGTACCCTGCACTTACACCCGTATTGGACTTGGCAATACACTTCGTAATGACCTTGTCGTAGCATTTCTTGTGGCACGTATATCGACAGTCCTCGCACTGGTATCCCAACGCGTTCAGGAGAAATTCACCACAAAAAGCGCAGATCATAATTTGGTAGAACTGTCGCTGAATGAACTTGTGGCCGTTCATTTCGTGAACCTCCCCTTTGCGTTTCCGGACTGCGCCTTGACGCCCTAGTCCACCAAGCCCATCAAGTGGTCGCTTCCTCACATTCTCCTTGACTTCGCAATATTGAGCGTTATCAACCTCCCCAAGGTCTCGAAACGCTCACCGAAATTCAAGTGAAGGTAAAGGGCACCAGCAGGTTCAACAGCAAACCAAGCATCGATACCTTCACTTTGACTGGCGTAACCCCCTGGATTGGCCGCACCAGCAGATGGACCGAGATTAAGGGGCACATTCGCATCTCCGAACGTTCCCACTGCTGAAGGATATGCTCTCCCACCAGGAGAATCGCCATCCATCGCACCTGCGGTGACCCAGCCACCTTGACCACTATCCATCATGACCTTTTGACGTCGGAGAGCTTCCACGAGGTCGCCAATCCTTATCCAAAGAAAACCGATAGGAAATGGATGGGGTTCGGATAATTGTTTGTCGTAAAGGGCTATTTCCACTTCATTCGCTTTATCAGTTGCAATTTCGAAATCTTCATTCCAACGGTCTGTGCGCGAAGGATGCGAAAGAGCGCGTTGGGTACCCTCCACCTTCATGGAAACGTATGTTTCGTTAACCTGCTTGGAGGACGATCGCAAACGACTCGACGACACAATTGGAGCATGGTCGAGTTCGCGGGCAACTTTAACTGTGATATATAGCTTTCCAGACAACGGTTTCGCCCGAATGTTGTCTTTTCGGCTTCCATCCACTCCTGGGTAAAGGTGTTAATCTGCGAACCCGGACTTCACAAAACACGGCTGTACCCTGTTCTTCTTCCTCGACATCGTCAAGGATGTGCAAAGTCTTGTATCGCTTGAGAGCTGACATCAAGAGCTGGATCTTCCGCTCGCTCTCAACTCGCTTGCTATCGGCGTCTGCACGAGACTTCTTATCGCCATCAGCCTGGTATAACTTGACCATTTTCTCGATTCCCTGTTTATACTGCATCTCGACTTGGAGCTTGAACTCCAACTGGTGAAGCATCCGGGATATTTTAGCAGTTGTATGAGGGGTATCAGCCTTTATGAGATCGAGATTTGAATACTGCTTAGCGGAAGAGGAACCATCATTTTCTCCACTTCCCGCGATATATGTCATAGAGGAAGCTGGGGAGTGGCTGCCACGGGCCAGAGTGTCTTGGTCGGGCGGGATTTGTGGGAGAGAACGATCCCTATCAGAAGAACGAACGCTCTTTGTACTTGCAGAAGAAGCCTTGGGGGACGACGGGTCAATTCCTGATCGAGAGGGATCCTCTCGCATAGACTGGGCTTTCTTGCGAGCCTGTAGCTCGCGCAGGGTGTCTTCAAAGTATGACAGAGAACGCTCTGCCTCCCTTATTTTGGCATCATTGCGCCTCAGAACATCTGGGTTTGTCGTTGCCTGGCGGAGGAGCCTCGAAGCATCAAGGACCTTGCGTTCCGTCTCGATGCGCTTGTGGACATCCTGTATTTTCTGGTCGAGTTCGTCGGGCTACGCGGGTACGTTAGACGTCATCGGTCCATAACTTTGACTTGC
Organism: Pisolithus thermaeus; assembly: GCA_024663475.1. NCBI lineage: Eukaryota > Fungi > Basidiomycota > Agaricomycetes > Boletales > Pisolithaceae > Pisolithus > Pisolithus thermaeus. The sequence goes on from JANFAF010000178.1 coordinate 84,358, forward strand.
TTCGTACCATCTCAGTCCAAGAATACTATCCGATCCCCCCTCGCGATGAGGATCTAATACTTTACTCGTTGTGTCGATTAAACGAGTGGACAACGGGTCACTATCGAAAGTGGCTACGGATGAGGCTGTGGATTTACATAAGAAAAGTATTTATACGAAATGTCACTTAGCTATGTCCATTTTGGTCTCTGCTCTCTGCCGTCGACGTCGTGATGCCGTCGTTCTCCTATGCGTCAACGATTCGTTCTGTCTCCGAAAATCATGTGCTCAATCTCAAAGTCACCCACAATCTCGTGCATGGATCGCCGTCGAAGAATGTTCGCAAAATACGACAGCGGCCCCCTAAAGAATTGGACGTCTTTTGGTTCTCCGACATTGTCGTCGTTCTGACGGGCTCTCTCGACGGCCGGGAAGCCAGTCCATCTGATATAATGCGTTCTGGACTTTTATCACGCGTACGAAAACAGTTAAAAGCGGCATGCGACCCTGATATGTAAGCTGGACCATTTACTGACCTTCCAGCGTAGAATGCAGAACAGGTGGGACTCAATAATATTTCATCTCCCTACGTCGATGGTGAAGACGGTCGGACGAAAAGTGCGCAGCTGTGACTTTCGAAAGTTCTAATATGTTATGTCCCTTCTGTAGTGACGCTGACTCCCTCACGTTCAATATCGCACACGCTGCGCCCCCACGTCCTACTGACCTCATTGGAACTATCTTTTGCGTGGAAGACTGTCAGAAAAGATACTGAGGATTGGGATGGTCATTTCATGGCTGTATGCGATAGTCCGTTTTCCCCTACCATGTACCTTCCCGCAGAGACTCTCCTCGGCCGTGTCACAAAACAGTTTCTAGCTCAGCATCTTGTAGGGTTCGTAAAGCTCACCAGGCCCACTTGTATGCGCACTTACGCGTGGACAGCCGCTACCCGCTTATATTTGGCTCGTGGTGCAAGGTGCGCGAGACGTATATTCCCTGGTTTTGTGCAACCGAACACTCTGTAGGCGCTGGACTTCGAAGCGGAATACTTTTTGCCCATTAGCCGTTCCATTATTGATATTTTAGAGCATTCGCAAAGTGCCGTATTTCTTTCCAGGTATCATAAGCTCATGAAGGTGAAATTATTCACTGTTTACTGGAACCGGAATTGATTCTTGCAGATCGCTCGCCACACACTCGACTCCATCTTTCAGGCTTCGGCGGCAGCTATAAAATCCCATCTTGCAGAACCTGCTATAGATGAAGCTGAAGGGGAGCAAGATTGTCATCCATCTGCTACACGTTTATCAGATGAGGAGGTCCTGTGTCAAGTCCTTGAGCAGATATATCGCATCGGCGTTCCTCAACGTCGCCCGAAGGTGAGGTAACCTTATTTGCGTCGGGATTTCCCTATCGATGTTTGCCTAAAACGGCATGACACGTGTAGCTCGCCACGGACATTGGGGCCTTTCTAAAGGGAGACGATCACAATCTGGTAGACTCACAAGATAGTGCTCACTTCGAAGGTGCAACTGACGTGCCGTTATCGTGGCCTGACGCCGACGTTACTGGTGCGTCCATAGCTATGGTTCGGCTCTCCCATAAGTATAGTCATGTGACAGAACACGCCTTCGATGGACGGGGAACTCTGGAAGAACAGCTTCCCGAAGGCGATAACTATTCATGCACGGAACATATGTGTAATGACACGTGCCCAACGCATAGTTCCGCACCTGACAGCAATTTCGCAAGATCGCTGAGCGACCCTCATGTCAGTTTGGGTCTAGATTTACCGAACGAGCGAAATAACACTAGCTCCATTACCACGCCTCACTTACGAGAACTTTCGGGTTCTTCCGGTTTTGACTATCTTCATGCTTTGTGTATGGACTTGGATCCCTTTACACGTCATCGTTCAAGTGGGAATGGGCGTGCCTTGGGAGAAGAATACCTTCTAGAAGGGATGCTAGACATCGAGTCAATTCACCCCACACATGCTCGACCAGAGAATGCCGGACATCTGATTCTGGATGACAACGTTGGCTCCTATTACGACTCCTCGGACGACATCGAAATCGTGAATAGCCCAGGACCCTCCGCAGACGTGGCGGTTTCCAACGACATAGACTTATTGCTCTCTGACCCTGAGGACGTGGCTGGCCTTGCCGCAGATGATTTAGACGCTGATCTGTTTGTCAGCGACAGCCCGACGACCGATGACGGTGCCTTTCGGATCTTGCAGGACGAATGGGGGGATGCTATCGAGACTCCACCATTGCAGTGTGACGAGGATGATGTTACGGCTAGTTTTGTGGCCGACCTCTGGGACCTGTAAGCAAGTAAATTACAGTATGTAATTCGAGTTCCAGTTGAATTTGCAAATGTGACATGCCGAGCTCCGAAACACGAAACGCCATTGAGACTCCGACACTCCGACACAAGTTGTTAATATTTCATTACGCCCACCAACGGAAGAGACAGAAAAGACATCCCTCGACAGCAGTTTGTTTCTCGTCAAAGACTAGGATTGCTGGTCATCGTGTCTGGTACCGACAACAACGAGCTCAAGGCTTTCTAGCCCCTCCTCTCTAGATCGTCCGCGACAGACTTCATCGCAATGCTGCCAGCCAAGCGCAACAAGATCGACATTAGTGTAGGTCCAATTTCAGTGACGGCGTCCTTTGCGAGAGGCAACACTCGCTGACTTGCATTCCTCAACCTAGACACTCACGGAGGAGGAGCAGAAGCTCTTTCGTCTTTATGGCAAACTACCCACACAAAAGAATATCCTTACGAAGATGCAGAAGGTAGATTCGTCTCCAACATGGTTCTTATTGAAGTGGACGTACTGAAAATGGCTCATATCCTTAGGATCATCGTAAATACTTTGATTCCGGTGACTATGCACTGTCCAAAGCAGGCAAGGTATCCCAAACTGCAGTAGGGACCGCCATTCCAAGTCCAGAAAAGTATGGATGCATACACCCTGGTCGTGTAGTTGTTAACCGATCTCATTGCACTTATAGCATCCCACACGCATCGACACCTACTACTCATCAAGGGAGTTTGTCCATATCGCCGACGAATAGCACGAGCACGGTGTGGGAGAGTTCTTTGGCACAGTCTGAGTCCGAAACAAAAGACGATGAGAATGACAAAGAACTCCCAAATAACGAGGAGGAATCAGTTTAGTCTTGGACCTCGCTCGGGCACCAGGTTGTGCAGTTTGAGACGTCGGCCTTCTGTGCTGTGTTGTGTGCTGTGTGCCTTTTCTCAGCTTGATCGTATGCCTACGTCTGGCTCGGATTTCGATGCAGCAATTGCTTTTTCGTCGTCTCCGTAGCGGTCTATGCTTCCTTGTAATATTGCTTTGAGTTGTATGTATCGATACGTGGATTCCATGAAATTGGCAGCCCATCGCATGTGACTTCTGCGTGACCGGTGATTGCGACGCGTCGCGACACGCGATCACCAGCACTTGCGAAACGACTCTCACCAAGTTTACCGGACGATCTACGAGAATGTCAACGGACAACCTCCGCAACGAAATAGAGCAGCACTTTGGGGAAACCGTGGTTGCAGATGATGCGCTTCTCAGGGATTGTGAGTCCATCTACAAGCTTGGAGACACGACCGCGCCAATGACGGGTCGCGCTAGGTATGAGCTTGTGCAGGACGTTCAACATATCCGCCCAAGATTTGTCATTCAAATGGCAGGCGATCAACTTCAATAACAAGCGATCTTTGCAAATTTTCACGCCTCAATCTGTCGTTGAGCTCAGAGCACAACTTCAGTCTGGACAGGCAAAAGCCGTCGCAAGCACAGTTTCTCGCAACTTCACTAGGGGAAGAGGAACTTTGCGTGGTAAATTAAAACATGTCGCTGCAAAGAAGCTCGATGAGACGCTCAGGTTGGACTATTGAGACTTGGCGTGGCCTACGCGGAATTCACTGATATGATGTTAGCACCAGCAAAGTTATCTTCCAAGGTCCAAGAATGGATGAGCTATCCCGTAAAAGTAGATCTTGTGAGTTGACTGTTCAACTCAGCGGGCTTCGAACGTTGACGCACTCGTAATCAGACAGATATATGCACGAGAAGGTCCTGGAAAGGAGCGAGGGTATGCATCTGACTTTATCGGCCCGTTATACACTTGTCTCATCCGCCGTAGTCCTGGATGACCGAATCGACTGTTTTGCGGAACTCGTTCAGAGACACTATCGCATAGACGAACTCGGCGATCCGGCCTGTGCGACGGAGGTCTGCATCCCCCTTATGGATTCTGGCACAGCACTGATTTTCAAGCAGGAAACAGTTACTGTTGTTGGCCGTATAGTTCTCGATGCCGAAGCCGCGAGCTCCGGGGTCAAAATTAATGAATCTTCTCTTGTCCTCGAGTCATCGCGCATGATGGGATCTGGTGTGCGAGTGCCAATCCGGCTGACTTCTGAAACGAAACTCCGCGGAGGCATAAAAGGAACATCTGGTGTGAGTTTCTTCCCGGGGGCCATTGTCGCGCTACGCGGAAGAAATGGTGGTGGTGGTTTCTTTTCCGTTGATGATGTTCTAGCTGTAAGCAATCAATCGTCCACTCATTCACAGTTCGTCAATTCGCGTTACGCAGCTTCCCCCAGTTCAAGCTCCTTCCCCTCCTTTAAATGATCCCAGCACCAGCTTCTCGATGTACATTGCCTGCGGTCCATTCACAGCGGATTCGGACCTATATTACAAACCCTGGTCACAGCTATTTCAAAAGTTAACATCAGCAAAACCCGCGATTGTTCTACTTGTACGTCTCACTATATCCCATGTATTTGCGTGATTGACGATAGCCCGTAGATTGGACCATTTGTAGACGCGGATCACTCACAAATTGTGGCAGGTGACATAGGTAAAACCCCAAGCGAAATATTCGAGCGCCATTACCAGGAAGCCCTACGAGATTTTCTCCTGCAATCACCTGGAAGCATAGTTCTGCTCGTGCCGAGTCTGCGCGACCTCATCAGTGACCATATCGTATTCCCTCAGTCTGAACTTCGATCGTTTGCACGGACCCAGTAGGTTCCTTCCGAGGGCCTCCACGAAATTGCAGAAGTAACAAGGCCCTACTGCTCTAGCGAATACATTACCTTCCCAACCCGTGTCGTTTCTCTTTGAACGGCGTATCATTGGAGTGACGAGTGTAGACGTGCTTTTCCACCTTCGGAAGGAAGAATACTTCAAGCGGTTGCAAGACGTTGATCCTTCAGTCTCAGACCACGCACAAACTAGTGACGCGATGGTGAGCCTGGCACGGAACCTGCTCCAGCAACGAAGGTGAGGGGCCACCTGTGATGTACACAGCGTACTCACCTCACATGTTCCTTAGTTTTTATCCTATCTTCCCAGTTCCA